>SJXO01000094.1:635300-852404 GCA_006408615.1 Connochaetes taurinus | reverse complement strand
AACATATAGGAGAAATAAATATTAACCTTTAAGCATATAGGAGAGATAGGTATTAACCTTTAAGATTAATCCTGTTAACCTTGGGTTAAATAAATTCCTTTCTTGATTGTAACTCACTACACCCTCACCCTATAGGAATGCAACTTTATCTGGAGGGTGGCGCCTGGTTTAAGAGAAAACACCCTTGGAAGAAATAAGGTTTTTGGTTATCAGAAAGAAAGGATCATAGAATGTCAGCAGGTCTCACTCATGGCCAGAAGATGATGTAATGTCGCTAAGACCCCCACATGACTCTGTATTCATCCCTATGTGTAACAAAAGGTATATAAGCAAACCCCAAAATAAAGAAATCAGATCAGTTTCCGGAAAGACTGATTCCACCATGTCGCTTCTTTCTTGCTCCCATTTCTCAGGCTGAATTCCCATCTGGATTCAGCCTCCTTTTCTCCACTACACTATCTTCCTACTACACTATCCGTTTCTAATCTCTCTCTATATCTGTAATTTTTCCAATGACGCTGACGCCGTCCCCACCTTCGAATTCCCTGGATCCACCGGGGCTGGACCCCAGGAAGTACAGCCACTATGGAGAACAATGTGGAGATTCCTTAAAAAGTTGCAAATAGAACTGCCTTATGACTCAGCAATCCCACTGCTGGGCATACACACCGAGGAAACCAGAATTGAAAGAGACATATACCCCAATGTTCATCGCAGCACTGTTTATAATAGCCAGGACATGGAAACAACCTAGATGTCCATCAGCAGATGAATGGAAAAGAAAGCTGTGGTACATATACACAATGGAGTATTACTCAGCCATTAAAAAGAATACATTTGAATCAGTTCTAATGAGATGGATGAAACTGGAGCTGATTATACAGAGGGAAGTAAGCCAGAAAAAAAACACCAATACAGTATACTAACACATATATATGGAATTTAGAAAGATGGCACTGATGACCCTGTATGTGAGATGGCAAAAGAGACACAGATGTATAGGGCAGACTTATGGACTCTGAGGGAGAGGGAGAGGGTGGGATGATTTCAGTGAATGACATTGAAACATGTATGCTATCATATAAGAAATGAATTGTCAGTCTATGTCCGAGGCAGGATACAGGATGCTTGGGGCTGGTGCACGGGGATGACCCAGAGAGATGTCATGGGGAGGGAGGTGGGAGGGGGGTTCATGTTTGGGAACACAGGTACACCCATGGTGGATTCATGTCAATGTATGGCAAAACCAATACAGTATTTTAAAGTAAAATAAAGTAAAAAAAACAAAACAAAACAAAACCAATAGTGGGACATTCTGTAAGATAAACCACCCTGCTTACTCCCAGTTTCTGAACAAATAAATGGCATTAAAATTGGGAGAGGAACAGTTATTTCATCTTAAATAAGAACAACCAAGTGCAACATATGACTGCACTCTCTCAATAAACTGTGAAAAGACATCTGCTTTTTGAGAATAAGGGAAATTTGCACATGGACTGGATATTAAATGTTAATTTTATTGGGAACAAAGAGCATTTTTTTTTTAACATCCCATTCAGTTCAGTTCAGATCAGTCTCAGTCGTGTCCGACTCTTTTGACCCCATGAATCACAGCATGCCAGGCCACCCTGTCCATCACCAACCCCTGGAGTTCACTCAAACTCACGTCCATCGAGTCAGTGATGCCATCCAGCCATCTCATCCTCTGTCGTCCCCTTCTCCTCCTGCCCCCAGTCCGTCCCAGCATCAAAGTCTTTTCCAATGAGTCAGTTCTTCGCATGAGGTAGCCAAAGTACTGGAGCTTCAGCTTCAGCATCATTCCTTTGAAAGAACACCCAGGGATGATCTCCTTTAGAATGGACTGGTTGGATCTCCTTGCAGTCCAAGGGACTCTCAAGAGTCTTCTCCAACACCACAGTTCAAAATCATCAATTCTTCGGTGCTCAGCTTTCTTCACAGTCCAACTCTCACACCATACATGACCCCTGGAAAAATCATAGCTTTGACTAGGTGGACCTTTGTTGGCAAAGTAATGTCTCTGCTTTTCAATATGCTATCTAGGTTGGTTATAATTTTTCTTTCAAGGAGTAAGAGTCTTTTAATTTCATGACTGCAATCACCATCTGCAGTGATTTTGGAGCCCCCACAAATGACGTCTGACACTGTTTCCACTGTTTCCCCATCTATTTCCCATGAAGTGATGGGACCAGATGCCATCCCATTATTTTACCCCAAATACTCATTATGTACATTTTGTGAAATGTTCATCTCGTCCTTAAAATACTTATTGAAAAATGAATAAGAAGTAAAAGAGAGAATGAAATGAGTGTCTGTCTTGATTTAAGAACAGATCTGTGTAGCTGCTATGGATTGAATTGTGTCCACCCTTGACTCCCAATGTGATGGTATTAGAAAGTAGGGCCTTTGGGAGGTAACCAGGTTGACATGCGGTTTTGATGGTGGTCCCTTATGATGGGTTTAGCCTCTCCCTATTTTTCTCTTATTCTCCCTCTTCCTCCTTCCCTTCAACCAACATATGTGAGAAGATAGCAAGAAGAGAAAGACTGATGCAAGTCAAGAATGTCTTCACCAGGAACACACTTGGCCATCACCTTGATGTTGCAAAGTCTCCAGTCTATGACAACTTGTGGGACTAAGAGGTTAGTTTTGTAGTTTTTGATGCCAAATGATAAAATATAGGGCTTATGACACTCTTCTTTATTATTTATGTTATGTTTGAAATCGTTTTGTAGTAAGAAGTTTACACAAAGTCCCTTTTGAAGTTGCTGTCTTAGAGATACCCTGAGGAGCCCAAGATAGCAGATTCTGGCAGGTCCCCAATGAATAAGTGGTTGGAGGACAACATGCTCCTTACTCCAACTCATCTCTTGTCATCTGAAAACCGTCCCCCACACCTGAGAACCTTACCACACCCCCTCCCCCCCACCATCTGCATGTCCATTGCCCTGCTAAGCTGAATCATCTAGCTGGAGATGTTGATGATTAAGGACAAGATCTGGAAGCAGAAGGAATGTGGACATTTTTAGAAAGAATGAACTGGGAAGACCCGTCCTTGGTTTTCCCTTCTTTAGGGCCATCTGCAGGTGAGGGAGTGCCTGGGTAGAGAGGAAGCCACAAGTGGCACTGCATGGATATTTGCAAGAGAAGGGAGGAGGAATTCAGAACCCAGGAACCAGGAGGTGGGCAGCTTGCACAGGACCCAGGAGGGAAGGAAGAAGCACTGGGAAAAGAATAGTGCCTACCTGAGAGCCAGACCTACCTGAATCTTCCGTTTAAACTTGGAGGTCACATCCTTCCTGCTGGAATTCCTGCTCCAGATGTGGATGGGAGAGAGCTGTATTCTCTCCTACTGAGTCACAGGGCAGCCTCCCCCAGAGCCCTTTGATTCCACTCTAACTGTGGGTATCATCCCAAGCCAGAGAGCAAATGGCAGGTCATCCAAAAGATGACCTACTTTAAATAGTATTTAAAATACTACAAAATTTGTCTAGGAGTCCTGGTATATCTAGTTCCCCGAGTTTTTTAGCAGAGATGATTGATCAGCCTAATTTGGGTTTCTGCTGAGCAATCTACAAACTTTCCCATGGGTAACTTCTGACTTTTAAGTACCCAATCTCATCCTGCAGAACCCAAATGATGGTATGTTCCAGTGGGCAAGACCTCTAAGGTCCTCAGTGTCACAGCAGCTTTTTGCCAATTGGTCTACCATTCCCAGTTCTGATCCCTGGACCCATGAACATCACCAGACAGTTACAGCCCCAGGCCCACCAGAGGCATCCTTAGCATCCTGAGCAACACACACCTCAGAGCCACTTGTCCACTGATTGGCACTGAGCTTCAGTCTGGAACAAGTGTTCTGGAGCAAGTCCAGTCTCCTTCATCCAAGAGTTGGGAAACTGAACTCTGGGGTGTATGCTGCTGCTGCTGCTGCTGCTAAGTTGCTTCAGTCGTGTCCAACACTGTGACTCCACAGATGGCAGCCCACCATGCTCCCCAGTCCCTTGGATTCTCCAGGCAAGAAAACTGGAGTGGGTTGCCATTTCTTTCTCCAATGCATGAAAGTGAAAAGTGAAAGTGAAGTCACTCAGTCATGTCTGACTCTTAGCGACCCCAAGAACTACAGCCTATCAGGTTCCTCTATCCATGGGATTTTCCAGGCAAGAATACAGAAGTGTGGTGCCATTGCCTTCTCCCTGGGGTGTATGACTCACTCTAAAGCTGCAGGTAAGTTAGTGAAGACTTGGGACCCAGGAACTCTGGTTCTCAGACCAGGAAACTTCTAGGAAGGGAAAAATGAGAGAAAGCTCAATTGCATCCACTGCAGGGCAGCCCACAGGTTTCTGCAGTCACCAGAGTGGAATTTCCTTTCCCGTTGCCCCTCAACTCTGGTTCTGATTTTATTAGCAGACATGCCCTCTTGTAGTAGCTGGAAAGCAATACTGCAGGCTCTTTCTTTGGGTTCCAGGCACAGTGGGGGAGCCCCAGCTGTAGTGACCCTAGGAGGCAGTCGTGCAGGTGGTGACTGACTCACTCCCAACTCAGAATCCCAGAAGCTCCCAATCCTCATTCAGACAATCCCAGAAGCTCCCAATCCTCATTCAGACAACACAGACCCTTAGGTGACTGGGTAACATGAACCTGCATTCACAGTGAGAAGCATTCTCTTCTCAGCCTTCTGGCAACTTAGATAAGGGTTTTATGTTTCCTCAGGGAACCCCTGGCTGAGGAAGGCTGAGGTCTGAGACTAGCCTGAATCAGAGGATGTGTTCCCTTTTTGATGCTCAAAATAGACCTTGGAGATTCAAAGGCCTTGAAAGAATTACAATCACTCTTATGTTTTTTAGAGACTTTGCTTTATGAATCTGGTTGGAGAAAAAGGACAGAAACTCAGGACAAGGCTGGACATCTCTGGGTCCCAGCTGATTGTGAGTTGAGTTCCAGCCTCCAGGCTTCACAGTCAGGTGCTTATGTAATTCACAAGCCACCTTTGAGGAAGCAAAAGAGGAAAGAGTTTTTGGGCAGAGAGCAGTGTGGTCAAAGGGCAGTGGGAATCACACGGGGCAAGATGAAACAAGAGTCATTACTTGTTTCTTTGCTCTCTCAGTTCCTTGGCGTTTTTACTCCTGAGAACAAGTACATGGAGATAGCCAGAGGCATTGGTGGTGCCCCTGGCACCTGATGCTTTTGGTGATAACCAGTTTATGGACACGTTCCTGAATCCAGAGCATATTCAGCCTCATGATAGCCCCAGGTTCTCCCTTCTTGGGAAGGCTGAAATGGCTCATTGCTGCTAACTCACAACTGTAGCATGGGATAAGGCCATGGTGGTTGATCTGTAGTACAAGCTCCAAGCATGGGAGGAAGATTGGCAATGGAACGGTAGCCATTCATTAAACTTGGTTATCTTGCTCCTTAGCAGGGGCTACTTTCAACATTTAGAATGTTTTTCTCACAGCTTTTTGCATGGCTAAAACCTTCTCAACATTTAGCATCATCTCAAATGAGTTTCTGTCAGGCTTGTTTCCCTGGCCACTGCACTCTCACAAGTACAGACCCTCATCCAGAAAGTGCCTAGACACTTCCCTCCATCAAATCAATAATTATAGTTACCAATGTGGAAAGGTGGGATAAGGATAAATAGAGAGTTTGAAATTAATATATATATACTACTTTATTTAATGGATAATCAACAAAGACCTACTGTACAGCACAGGAATTCTGCTCAATAGTCTGTAATATCCTGTATGGGAAAAGAATCTAGGAAAGAATGGACATGTCCATGTATATGGGAATTAATTTCTCATACAGCTGATATTAACACAATGCTGTAAATCAACTATATTCCTATATAAATTAAAAGCTGATTAAAAAAATGCTTACATGTAGACATCCATGGAGTTCTTTAGACTCGCAGGACTTCAGATATGATGCTGGATATGGCAGAATGGGTGCAGAAATACAGACATTATCTGAGGTTACATTTTCCTGAGCTTTGGTATCTTTTGCTTCTATTGGCACCTTTGTTTTGTCTTTGGAGGATCTAATATAAGGGCTTGGAGACACCAGCTGGGTGTTAATTGAAGGATGAGAGGGAGGCACTAGTGGGAGAGTGAAAGCCCAGCTCCCAGCCTTGGGTTGGGGCACTTTTGAGGCACAACTTATGTCCCAATTTCCCTGTGAAAACAGGCTGTAGCTTCCCTCTCCATGACTTGCATGAAAACAGACCCAGACTGAATTCACCCTTTTTCACGTCCTGCTTCCTGTGAGACCTCACTGGTTCCTCTGGGATAATTTTTTTTTAAAAATTTTTGTCCAATTAATTAAAATAAATAAATTTATATTAAAAATAATTTTGGCTGTACTAGGTCTTCATTGCTGCTCAGAACTTCTTTATTTGCAGCGAGCAGGGGCTACTCGGTAATGGCAGTGCACTGGCTTTTCAATCCTGTGCTTCTCTTGATGTAGACAACAGGCTCCAGGGCACTTGGGCTCAGTAGTTTTGTCCCACTTGCCTAGTTGCCCTGGGGCATTTGCAATCTTTCCAAACCAGGTCTCAAACGCATATCTTAAGCACTGGATCAAAAGGGAAAATACCCCGGAAGGAATTTGAAATAAATCACTTTTACATGAAACTTGGCACATGGCCTATTTATGAGGAGACTGAGAGAGGATTGTCCCTGTTTCAAGCAACCTCCTGAGATTAGGACTGATGAGGTTCGCCTCCCAAGGGTTCCTACAGGATCTTGAAGTTGTCCTGCCATGTGGCTTTGTTCTTGCTTCAGTTTCTGAATCCCACACTAGAGCATAGCTTCCAGAGGGCAGGAAGCTTGACTCACTTGACTCACTTGTAAGTATATGTCAGCAGATTTTGTCCCATTCAGACCCTAATGTCAAGACAGGGCTAACACAAAGATCAGTTATTCTATTATGAGTGTTAGGTTACAGGTTCAACGACTGTAATCAAACCCTAAATAACATTGTATTAAATACAACACAATTTCAATTCTCTTTCATATAATGTTAGTGCAGGTCTCTCCACAGAGATGAGGGCCCACTTTTTTCTTGTCACATCTTCCCCCTGTGCTACTTACCTCTGGTCTAACATGGCTGCTCCAGCTCCTGTCATTACATCTGCATTCCAGCTAGATGGACAGAAAATAATACTTCCATTTGGAAGTGACATATCACCTCTACTCAAATTCCACTGGCCCAAGTATCTTCCATGGTCATGGCAAACCTGGAGGCGGTGGGCACACAAAAGGGCAGTGGAATGTGATCCTGGAACGTTCACAAAGAGTAACAAGGGCCACCACCCTTCATTCAAGTCCCTTTAATTCATTCTTCTTTGGTTCTCTTCACACTTTCAGTCTTTTGTAGCCTGCAGATATGGATATGGGTGAGATTATAAGAGAGGACATGGCCCAGGCTGTACAAATATGGAGAAAACAAGAAAGGAAAGAAGATAAGAAAGTTAAAAATGCAAAATCTAAAGGAAAGCATGTTTATAATCATAATTTTGCATTTATACAATTTAGGTATAATGGTTGATGAATCAGTTTATAAAATAAAAATTTAGAGAAATGTAACATATAAATATATTCACTAAACCCAACAAAATAATAAGGCTATATCATATTAAACACATAGTAGTATCAGGATTAAGTTTGGATGCACATTGCTAAAAGCTAAAAGAGCAATAACTTTAGCAAGATAAACTTGATTTTTCTCTACCACTGAAACAAAGCTTTAGGTGGGCCAGCCAGAGCTTGGGTGGTATCAATTTCCAAGGTTACATGATGGTCCAATACAACTGCAGGAATTCCAGTCATCACAACTAAAATCCAGACAACAGTTAAGAAGAAAGTAGGGAAGGGAAGAGTTCCATCTGTCAGCTAAATCAACTCCTTGAAAGCAGTCTTCCAAGAAATCCCTCTTACAGTTCTGCTTGCATCTCTAAGTCACCAGTCATGACTAAGAGCACGGGTGGGCAGGAAATGCAGTCCTGTAGCTACTGGGCTTATGGCTATATAACAAAGTATTTTCAGTTTTGAAAGAGAAAGAAGTTTTGTAGGTAGCCTGCAGCACCTGCCTTAAAGAACAAACCTTTTCTGAATGGATTAGGCTGAATGCCTGGGCGCAGTGTGGGAGTTAGGCGGAAGGAACAGCAATGAGAAACAGCTAAACGGATCTGAACTGTGCTCCAGACAAAAGAGGCAGACTAGTCAGTAGAGATCTTCTAAGGACTGAAGTGAGGATTATACATCCCACACGACCCAATTTGGTTTGAAAACTGCATTTCCAACTCAGGTCCCAAATCTCTCTCAATTCTTCAGCTTCTAAATACCTTGTCTTTGTTACCTTACATTCTGACCTACCTGTCTCGCCTTCCTTATTTCTGTTCACATCACTTCTCCATCTAGTCCACCAGCATTACAAGATCTAGTACTGAGGAGTTAGCAACACTTTCTAGAAGTGGGTAGAAACACAATGACTATTTCTACTTTAGTGTTTGTTTGTCTTTATTAAAGTCTTCTGAAGGACTGAGATGGCTAGAATTATGGAGATCTCACGTTTGAGACTTTTTAAAAAACATTTCTTGTTACCTTGGTCTGTTGGTGGTGATGCAATCTTGTTGTGAGTCTGAGAAAGTATTTTATCTTGTTTATGATATGTATTTTTCTTGTGTATACAATTCTGAGTCAAGTAGATTTCTCTCAGCATTTTAAGATGTGGTGCCAGTGTCCTCTGGCTAACATTGTTTCATATGCCTAATTTGCTGTCTTTCCCATTTTTTTGTTCTACTTTGTTTTTCCTTCTAGTTAAATTTCTCTGGTTGATTGTTTTTAACAATGAATTATCATGCACCTTTGAATAGTTGTCATATTTCTTGTCCTTGAATTAATTGAATTTCTGTGTTAATGGGTTTAAAGCTTTAATCATATCTGGAAATTTTTCAGCCAGTAATTATGAAGTTCTTTTCTCTATTCTCCTTCTTTCACTTTCTGTAGCATTCCATTTACATATATTTTAGTATTCTTAAAGTTGTTTCAAATCTCTGTGATGCACAATTAATTTTTTCCCACAGTCTTTTCATTCCTATTTTCCATGTCTCTATTTAACCTACTCAATAGTCTTCAGCTTCATGAATACAAGGATTATTGATGTAGTAAACATTTTAATGTCCTTCCCTGCTAATTATGTAACATATTTTAACTGTGTTTTTACTAATTGATTTTTACCTCATTATGAATATTTTCTTGCTTCTTTATACACTGGAAAAGTTTTTCTTTTTAAATTTATATACTTATCTTAATTAGAGGATAATTACTTTACAATATTGTGATTGACCTAGGACAAATATATTCACAATTCATATGGAAATTTTAAATTGGATATTGGATGTGGTAAATTTTCCCTTTGGATGCTGGATATTTTAAAATTTTTATAGATTATTTCTGGCACTGTTTGCAAACACTGTTAATATCTTGGAAACAATTGTACTTTTTGAAGGCTTGCTGTTCAGGTTTTCTTTAGCTGATGTGAGACCAGCCTTTAGACCAGGTTACTATTCCCCACTAGTAAGGCAATATTGTCTTCAGGGCTATACTGATGTCATGGGAATTATGAGTAATTTCCATGCTGGTGGGTGGGGACATCATTAAACTTGGCTCAATTTTAGACTCAAGGATTGTTCCCTATAATTCTGACCAGTATTATAACTCTCTCCTGAGAACTGAAGGGGTATCACCTGTACACTTGCACAGTTCTCTGTGTGTAGCTCTCTCCTGTGAACCCTAACTATCTAGAGTCTCAAATCTCTCTTCTTCAGGAGACTGTTTGTCTCTGCATAGATAGCTCTTCCATGTATGTGCTGGAAATTATTTCTAGAGTTGGAGCAATTGTAGAACTCACCTTGCTTGCTCCCTACCTCAGGAATCCATACTCTGCTGCCTGACGTTTGATGTAAAAAACTGTTCTTTCATTTATCTCTTCTACTTTCAAGTTGTTTGAGACAAAAGGATAAATGTGGCCTTTGCTCCTCTATGTCTACCAAAATGGACATCCCCCTGCAATCAGAACTCTCTGAATGCCTTGTGGATGCTAGGCACTGTGCATGAGTGCAGACTAACTAGGAATATGTGTTGGGGCCTTGGAGAACCCTGGTTTGTGGGAGAAACATGACAATTACAACTAGCATTTGCTATGGGGTATGTTCAGTTCGGTTCAGTCGCTCAGTCATGTCCAACTCTTTGCAACCCCATGGACTGCAGCACGCCAGGCTTCCCTGTCCTTCACCAACTCCTGGATCTTGCTCAAACTCACATCCATCGAGTCGGTGATGCCATCCAACCTTCTCATCCTCTATCGTCCTATTCTCCTCCTGCCTTTAACCTTTCCCATAATAGGGTCTTTTATAATGAGGAAGTTCTTCACATCAGTTGGCCAAAGTATTGGAGCTTCAGCTTCAGCATCTGTCCTTCCAATGAATATTCAATATTGATTTCCTGTAGCATTGACTTGTTGGATCTCTTTGTAGTCCAAAGGACTCTCAAGAGTCTTGTCCAACACCACAGTTGAAAACCATTGATTCTTCACTGCTCACCATTGTTTACGGTCCAACTCTCACATCCATACATGACAACTAAAAAAACCATAGCTTTGATAATACTGAACTATTTCTGCAAAGTAATATCTCTGTTTTTAAAAATGCTGCTAGGTTTGTCATAGATTCTCTTCAAACAAGCAAGCATGTTTTAATTTCATGGATGCAGTCATCATCTGCAGTGATTTTGGGGCCCCCCAAATTAAAGCCTCTCACTGTTTCCATTGTTTTCCCATCTATTTGCTATGACGTGATGGGAAAAAATGCCATGATCTTCATTTTCTGAATGTGGAATTTAACCAGATGTTTCACTCTCCTCTTTCACTTTCACCAAGAGGCACTTTAGTTTCTCTTCACGTTCTGCCATGTGTCTTCTGCATATCTGAGGTTACTGAGATTTCTCCAAGCAACTGTGATTCCAGCTTGTGCTTCATCCAGTTGGGCATTTTGTATGATTTACTCAGCATATAATTTAAATAATCAGGGTTAAAATATACAGCCTTTATGTACTTCTTTCCCGATTTGGAACCAGTCTGCTGTTCCAAGTTCAGTTTTAGCTTTTGCTTCTTGACCTGCATACAAATTTCTCAGAAGGCAGATAAGATGGTCTGGTATTCACATTATGTAAGTTTTCCACAGTTTGTTGTGATCCACACAGTCAAAGGCTTTAGCATGGTCAATAAAGCAGAAGTAGGTATATTTCTGGAATTCTCTTGCTTTTTCTATGATCCAATGGATGATGGCAATTTGATCTTTGGTTCCTCTGCCTTTTCTAAATCCAGCTTGCACATATGGAATTTCACAGTTTATGTACTGTTGCAGACTTGCTTGGAGAAATTACTTTGGTAGCAGGTGAGATGAGTGCAAATGTGTAGTAGTTGAACATTCTTTGAAATCGCCTTTCTTTGGGATTGCAATGAAAACGACCTTTCCAGTTCTGTGGCCACTGCTGAGTTTTCCAAATTTGCTAGCATGTTGAGTGCAGCACTTTAACAGCATCATCTTTTAAGATTTGAAATAGCTCTTCAATTCCATCACCCCCCACTAGTTTTGCTCGTAGGTATGCTTCTTATGGCCCTCTTAACTTCACATTTCAGGATATCTAGTTCTAAGTGAGTGATCACACCATCGTGGTTATCTGGGTCAAAAATATCTTTTTTGTATAGCTCTTCTATATATTCTTTCAACCTCTTCTTAATATATTCTGCTTCTTTTAAGTCTATGGCATTTCTGTCTTTTGTAAGGCCCATCTTTGCATGAATTGATCCTTCCCTCACTCTAATTTTCTTGAACAGATTTCTGGTCCTTCACATTCTATTGTTTTGCCTCTATTTCTTTCCACTGTTCACATAGTAAGGCTTCTTAAAAATCTCTTCTTGCTATTCTTTGTAACTCTGCATTCAGATTGGTATGTCTTTCTTTTCTGATTTGCCTTTTGCTTCTCTTCTTTTCTAAGTTATCTCTAAGGCATCATCAGACAACCATTTTGCCTTTTGCATTTCCATTTCTTGGAGATGGTCTTGATGAGTTATGTACAGATCAAAAAATGAAGATAACTGCATCCAGTTCCATTATTTCATGGCAAATACACGGAGAAACAATGAAAACAGTGACAGACTTTATTTTCTTGTGCTCCAAAATCACTGCAGGTAGAGACTGCAGCTGTGAAAAAAAAAAGACACTTGCTCCTTGAAAGAAAAGCTATGAAAAAACTTGACAGCATACTAAAAAGCAGAGACATTACTTTACCAGCAAAGGTCTGTATAGTCAAAGTTATGGTTTTTCCAGAAGTCGTGAGTGGATGTGAGAGTTGGCCCATAAAGAAATCTGAGCACCAAAGAATTAATGCTTTTGAACTGTGGTGTTGGACAAGACTCTTGAGAGTCCCTTGGAGTGCAAGGAGATCAAACCAGTCCATCCTAAAGGAAATCAGTCTTGAATATTCATTGGAAGGACCGATGCTCAAGCTGAACCTGCATTACTTTGGACAGTTGATGGGTAGAACTGACTCATTATAAAAGACCTCAATGCTGGGAAAGATTAAAGGCAGGAGGCAAAGCGGAAGACAGAAGACGAAATTCTGGGTGGCATCACCAACATGATGAACATGAGTCTGAGCAAGCTCTGGGAGTTAGTGATGGACAGCGAAGCCTGGTGTGCTGTACCCCATGATATAGCAAAGAGTTGGACATGACTGAGAGACTGAACTGAACTGATGTACAGAGGACAATCAGGGAGCAGACAGAAGTCTTTAAGGAAGAAGGAAGGAACTATTCCTGGATAGCTGACAATGATGGGTCAGCAAGTGGTTTCAAGCTGGAGAAACTGTAGGGAACCAATTCTATGCCAGGTGGAGAGAATGGTAAGAGAAAGGCAGGGCGGAAGTGCTGGGATTTCTCAGAGGACAAGATCCCTATTCTACTAAACTTTATCAATGCTCAATATTGTTAGCTGTTTGGAAACATGAGTTTTGTTTTGGAAGTGGTGGAGCAATATTCAATGGAACGGCTGATGCTGAAGATGAAGCTCCAACATTTAGGCCATCTGATGTGAAGACCCAGCTCATTGGAAGAGACTCTGATGCTGGGAAAGACTGTGGGCAGAAGGAGAGGAAATAAAAGGATGAGATTGTGAGATGGCATCACAGACTCAAAGGACATGAGTTTGAGAAAACTCCACGAAATAGTGAAAGACAGGGAAGCCAGTTTTATGGCCGAACATGTGATCACAAAGAGTCAGACATGACTTAGCAACTGAACAATACCAATGAGGACACACGGTCTAATGAAGGCTCTGATCCTGGTTGGAGTGGAGAAAGTTTTAGGTGGAAGGAGAGGCTTCCCATTCTCTGGTGCAGGTCCTTGAAACCAAGGCAAGGAGCACAAGATTTTGAATGTGTTACCAAACATTATTTTCTAAAAAAACATAAAATTGTTTTCTGTAGGAGAGAGAGCTTTGACTGAATTTGTTCTCTAGATTTTACTGAAGGATGTTGAAAGGATCTGGAGTGGGCTGAGTCTGCAAAAACCAGGTGACTGGCTGCTGGAGGGCGAGGCTTGTGGTAGACATTCTGCACTAGGTGGAAAATGAATCCAGAAAAAGTGTCCTTTCTGGCGTTTACATGCCAATGTATCACATTGTTTCAGCAGATCACTTCAATGTTGTCTTGGGGCAAGCTAGAAATGTAGGATGGGTGGTTTGCTTTGGTCAATTCCTGTTGGTGGTTAGATGACTAAATATCTGATTACTTCATTGAATGCTTGGAATCATCCTTGGGAAAGAAAACTAGATCAGGTTCACACATATTTCATCCTTAAACAGCAAGCATAGGAAGGTATCTAAGGCAACTGTAGGTAATTTAAACATGAGGGACAAAATGGGGACAGTTTCATTTAACAGGCTGAGATTGGACTGTACAGGTTGTCATAGCTGTTGTTATGACAAGAAGCCATAATAGCTACTTGTTGCTACACTGGAGATGTGGGAATCTGAAAAGAGACCAAAACCTTACAACTCTCCTTGAAGTGTGATTTCAGGCTAGAAGTAGTTGACTACTACCAGTATCCTTAAAGGCTGACTGGTAAGGCTGAGGAAGGGAGTAATCTGAGCCAGTAATCAGTAGCTCTTTTAAGAGCCCAGAAAACAGAAGCATCGACTCAGTCAGAGTTCTGTGTCATGGTTCAGATATAGATGTCATTTGGCTTGAATCAATATTTAGCCTTGGGGATGGCAGCCATATCCTCTAAACAGAAGATTTCCTTCTCCCCATGTGGCAGTACAATTTATAATTGTTCCAGACTCAGAAACCCAGGAAGTCCTCTCAGGGCCACTTGTTCTTAGCAGACACACATGCAATCTAGAAGGTGGAACTATCATCATGGTGCACATTTTCCAGATGAGAAAACTGAGGTTAAGGGACTTGATCAAGGTCACACAGCTAAGCACATGAAAAGCCAAGCACGAACACAGGGTAACAGTCCTCAAATTGTGTGTTTTTGCTCCATACCAACTAGGAGTGGTGGATGGAGATCTGGCACCAGTGGTTAGGCAGAAGCAAACAGTATTCAGGCTTAAATTGAAGTAAGTAAGGAAAACCAGTAGACCATTAAGCTATGACCTAAATCAAATCCCTTATGAATTTATAGTGGAGATGAAAAATAGATTCAAGGGATTAGGGCTGGTAGCCTGAAGATCTATGGATGGAGGTTTGTAACACTGTACGAGAGGCAGTCACCAAAACCATCCCCAAGAAAAACAAGTGTGAGAAGGAAAAGGAGTTGCCTGAGGAGGCCTTAAAAACAGCTGAGAAAATAAGAGAAATGAAAGACAAAGGAGACAGGGAAAGATATACACAATGGAATGCAGAACTCCAGAGAATAGCAAGGAGAGATAAGAAAGTGTTTGTAAGTCAACGGTGCAAGAATTAGAGGAAAATAATAGAATTGTAAAGAGTATAGAGCTCTTCAGGAAAATAAGGGCTACCAGAGGAACACTTCATGCAAGGATGGGCACAATAAAGGACAGAAAAGTCAAAGACCTGACAAAATCAGAAGAGATTAAGAAGAGGTAGGAAGAATGCACAGAACTGTTAAAAAAAACAGTCATAATAACCAGGATAGGAATGATGCTGGGGCCGCTCATGTAAAGCCAGATATATTGGAATATGAAGCGGGCCTTAGGAAGCATCACTACAAACAATGTTAGGAGAGGTGATGGAATTCCAGCTGAGCTATTTAAAAATCCTAAAGAATGAGGCTGTAAAAGTGCTGCATCCAATATGTCACCAAATTTGGAAAACAGCAGGGGCCACAGTGCTGGAATAGGTCAGTTTTCATTCCAATCCAAAAGAAAGTGAAAGTGAATTCCAAAGACTATTCAAACTGTCATGCAATGTGCTCATCTCACTTGCTAGCAAGGTAATGTTTAAAATCCTCAAGCTAAGCTTCAACACTACATGAACTGAAAACTTCCAGACGTACAAACTGGTTTGAGGAACCAGAGATCAAATTGCCAACATCCATTGGATCATAGAAAGCCAGGGAATCCCAGAAAACCTTTCTGTCTGCTTCACAGACTATGCTAAAGCCTTTCCTTGTGTGGACCACAACAAATTGTGGAAAATTCTTAAGGAATGGGAATACCAGATCACCTTACCTGTCTCCTGAAAAGTCTGAATGTAGGTCAAAAAGCATCAGTTAGAATTAGACATGGAACAACTGAAAGATTTAAAACTGCGAAGGAAGTGTGACAAGGTAACTTGCATATAGGATACATCATTTGATATGCTGGATTGCATAATTCCCAAGCTGGAATACAGATTGCTGGGAGAAATTTCAACATCCACAGAGATGAAGATGACACTGACCTAATAGCAGAAAGCAAAAAAGAACTAAAGAGCCGCTTGATGAGGAGAGGAGATGCAAAAATTGGCTTAAAACTCAAAATTTAAAAAACTATTTACAAAATTATACTCAACATTCATGGCCTCATGTCGCTCCACTTCATGGCATATAGATGAGGGAAAAGTACATACAGTGGCAGATTTATTTCCTTGGGCCCCAAAAGCACTACATACCTTCACTGCAGCCACAAAATTAAAAGACACTTGCTCCTTGGAAGGAAGAAAGGCTATGAAAAACCTGCACAGTGTATTAAAAAGCAGAGACTCACTTTGCTACAGAGGTCTGCAGTGACACAGCTATGATTTTGCCAGTAATCATGTACAGACATGTGCTCTGGACCATAAGAAAGGGTGAATGGGAAAAAAATTGAGCTTTTGAACTGTGGTGCTTGAGAAGGTTCTTGAGAGTGCCTTATACAACAAGATCAAACTAGTCAATCAGAAAGAAAATCAACCTCCCTGCTGTCTCAGGTGAGGCATCTACTGAGGGCCTTCAGGTGGAAAGAATGGATGCTTCCACTGCACAAGTGCCTAACCATGGCATCACTTGCTCCTTGGAAGGAAGAAAGGCTATGAAAAACCTGCACAGTGTATTAAAAAGCAGAGACTCACTTTGCTACAGAGCTCTGCAGTGACACAGCTATGATTTTGCCAGTAATCATGTACAGACATGTGCTCCGGACCATAAGAAAGGGTGAATGGGAAAAAATGGAGCTTTTGAACTGTGGTGCTTGAGAAGGTTCTTGAGAGTGCCTTATACAACAAGATCAAACCAGTCAATCAGAAAGAAAATCAACCTCCCTGCTGTCTCAGCTGAGGCATCTACTGAGGGCCTTCAGGTGGAAAGAATGGATGCTTCCACTGCACAAGTGCCTAACCATGGCCGCTCCAAGCAAATAGTTTGTAGCTCCACCTCTGGAAGAAGCTCAGAAAGGCTGAAGGCTCTGTGTACCCTGGGTCCCTCGATATACGCATTGCATTCTCTGCAGCAGCACTGGAGGCCAAGGAAGGGGCATTCTGGGCCCTGGAAGTGGGGGATGGCTCAGGGACCCACTGGGGCCACCACTTACCAGGTAGGACTGGAAAGGACAGAGCAGGCATATGTGGCAGAGAGCTGGTGACGGGGGTGTGGGAACAAGAGGTAATGAGCTTTGCATGAAGTACCTCACCTAAACTCCCCTGGAGGAGAAGCCAAGTGACAAGATCATCTGAGATGGGATGAAGACAGTCTATTTAATTTCCCCTTATAATTCCTCTGAATGAGGAGGTGGTGGAGTTGTTGGGTTATCACAAACTCTTTCAGGGCCTAGATCATCTGCCAGTCACTATCCTTGGGGCTGCCTCTCCCCAGCTCCAGTCACATAGTTCTGGAGGAAATTGACAATCATATGTGCTGCTGGGTCATGGCCAAAGACAATGTAAAGCCAGTCATAAGACCCCTTGTCCCTGCTAGGATGGCTGATCTGGGGTGTACATGTGAACTGAGGGGTCATTCAGAGAATACCCTTGAACTTTGATGTCTGCAATCTTCTTTCCTTACGAGGTGATGCCTTTGGGATTTAAAACCCTAGGGCAGATAGCTTGGACTCCCTCACTAGGTGTAGAAGCCTTAAGGAGGAAAGTTGTCAGGCTAAGACCATCGAAAAAGAGTGAAGGGAAAGAGCGAGGGTAAGAGAGAATTGATGACTTCTGATTTCTTGGGTGCAGTCACTGAGATCTTTGTCTTTGCTCTGATTCTTGTGTCCTCATTCCAGAATCATTTCAATGAATCTCCCTTTATCTTGAAGCCAGTTGCAGCTGGGCTCCTCTCCATTTTGATTCAGACTTGGTTCTAGATACTGCACTCCCAGACACAAACAGAGGCACCGATTTGTTTCAGCACCATTAAGAGTGAAACACTTTATTCTTTCTTGAGAATAGGGTGTGCAGAGCACCAAATACAGTTCATCAGCATCCTGGGCAGGAGTACCCTAAGTGTGAGTGAGTTTGTGTTAGAAGCAGCTTTACTGATTCCTGAACCACTCCCAGATTTTACACTGCCCGTGCCAGGCCAATCCTGTCATTTCCTCGATCAAAGACTGAGAAATACCGCCTCAAGAAGATGCCACCCAGGATCCAGGTCTCTCTAGATGGACTCACTCTGTTCTCGTTAAAGGTGGTATAGCAGTGGCCTCTATAATCCTGGGGGAGTCAGAGACACACACCAGTCAGCATGAGCCCTTACTGGTGACTCCCCCCAATATCCCAACCTAGCACAATTCTTTGTTTTATTTCCCACTTTTGGTAAGTATCAAGGGGTTTTCTCAGCAGCAGGGGATATGAGAGTTCATCCAAAAGCAAAGAGGACGAAGACATGAGGTTGCCAGGTGGAAGGGTGTGGTGAGCAGAGGACTGGGAGTTGGGGAAACAGAGGAATGCAAAACAACAAAGTCCTTCTGTAGAGCATAAGGAACTATATTCAGTATCCACTGTTAAAACACATGAAAAAGAATAAGAAAGTATAACTGAGTCACATTGCTGTGCAGCAGAACTTAACACCACACTGAAGATTAGCCACACTTCAATATAAGTGTTTAAAAAGAACAAATGTGTCCATAGTTTCCCTCACTCCCTGTTTCCTTTCTTCTGACTCCTGCTCCTTGTTTTCTCTGCAGAGAATGCTGGTTCTCCTGCATCCCCACAATCTGTACTTTATTAAAAACAACTTCATTTTGTATTGAAGTATAGCTGATTAACAATATTCTGAGTTTCAGGTGGACAGTAAAGGGACTCTACCATATGTATCCATGTATCCTGGTCCCAAAGATGCCCCTCCCATCCAGGCTGTAATATAACTGAGTGGAGTTCCCTGTACTACACAGCATTCTGTTGTTGGTTATCCATCTTAAATATAGCAGTGCCCACAACACGTTCTTGAAGACTTAATTAAGTAACTCTGGGAAGCCTCCTTCGGGCCACACTCGCCCTCTTCGGCCACTCCCGGCTTGTTTGGGTAACTTACTCTGGTTCCCCATCCCCACTGGTCAGTCCATAGCCCTCATCACCCCTAGTAAGTCCCCAGTGCCCCAGTGCCCCAGTGCAGACCACCTTGAGATGCCATTTGCATGGAATCCTGTGCAGTTTTGCCTAGAATCAAGCAACCCTCCATATGGCTGAATGTGTTTATGGTTTTAGAATTCCTGCAATTCCCTCCCTTCCTCAAAGCCTTCTTTGAGCCCATTAGCCTGCTCTGAACTCCCATAGGGAGCTGACATGAAGTCTCCACCCTGTGCCGGGGCTGAGCAGTCACTGTGTGCCCTTTATTCACCTTAGGATCCAGCCTCCCCACAGAGGGGTCGGGTACCCCAACTCACAAAGGAGGCATCTGGCCAGAGCAAGGGGAAATGGCAGCTGAGAACTAGGGTGACCATGTAATTTATCATCCAAACCAGGAAAACTTTGAAAAGGGAAGGGAGACTGTTAACTAAGAATATCAGACTGGGACTGCCCCCAGCCGTTCTCTTTGTAACATGGCCTATTTCAGGGACTGCTAGAGCTGACTTTCATGTTCATGCACCTAAGGATTCAGATTAAACTGAAGCTCTTTGAGGACTGAGGACCTTAGTGTTCCCCTCTCATTGTGACTCCCACCGTGCCAGCATGGTGTGGCGTCTCCACATTTATTTCAAGAAGATCAATTTCCCCGACTGTCCTTTAATCTCAAGTGGTTGGTTTTCTGGCAGGCACTGGCCCAGTCACAGGGCTCAGCAGCATCTGCAATGGTGTGACATGGCATGCAGACTCCACCCTCCTCCCAGCAGCAGCCCAGGGGTTCCTGCAATCTCCAGTTTGAGAAACAACCCTGAGTATTGTCCCCTCACCTTGAGGATGTAGTCTCGAGCCGGCACTGGGTAGTTGATGCCATTGATGGTGAAGATGATAGAGGGCAGAGTATTGACCGCAAAACATGAAACATAGTCCTATTAGAGAGAGAGGGTGAGAGGTTGGCCCTGGAGACCTTTGTGGTGTGTGGAACCTGAGAGTGACTCTGGGGCATGACCCTTTACCTCGGAACCCCGTGGCGTGGCTCCAATGAGCTTCTTTATGTTATTGACCAGTCTTCTTGGGCCTTCGATCAGTGATGTCCCAGTGTCCACGACAGCCTGGCAGCCGCCAGAGCAAGCAATAACCTTTCTTTTCATGGAGATGCTGAGAGACGATGGAAGAAAGTGTGCATCAAGGTCACTCTGAGTCTCCCCAGAGCTGCCCCCTTCCCGACTGTCTCCTAAACAGCCCTTCGTCTCTTGCCCTCTTTTCATTTGCTCTCGACACAGCACATTTCTTGACATCCTTGAATGCAGTATTTGAATACACCAGGCTCTTTTGCACCTTGACACAGGATGGTCTTCTTTCTAAGAAGACTCCACTCCCTTTGACTAGCAAATTTCTTCCCATTTGCCAGATACCACCTTAATTGTACTGTTTTCGGGAAGACTTTCCCCTGGTGTTTATCAGTCTCCTGTCTTGGTCACTCTCTGTAGACTTTTCCTCATGACTGCTGCTGCTGCTGCTGCTAACTCACTTCAGTCGTGTCCGACTCTGTGTGACCCCATAGAAGGCAGCTCACCAGGATCTGCCATCCCTGGGATTTTCCAAGCAAGAGTACTGGAGTTGGTGGCCATTGCCTTCTCCTCCTCATGTCTAGCATGTACCAACGTGACAGTTCACTATGTGGGCGAGTCACTTCATATACATCTGCCTTCTTAGATGTGAGGGCGAGTTGTATTCTCCTTGGCTCCCTAAAGTGCCTGGCACACAGTGGATGCCCAATGCTTGTCTGTTCAGTGAGTGAATGAAGATTGAGAAAACAATGAGAAACATCCAGAGAGCTGTATCTAGTGGGGAACAAATATGGGTCACACACAGAGTAAAGATGGAGATTCACCAGGGCAGCAGATTCTCATAGCGGTGGGAGAGAGGGGCTCCTCTGGGAGAGGGTGTCTGCAAGCACTACTCCTACAACCAGTTCAGACCCTGAGACCCTGGTCGGGAAATACATGACTAGCACACAGAAACCCTCCAAAAGAGGTCAGCTTTTGTCTGAGGGTATCCCACAGAACCCTGTCAATTATGCCTCTTGTCCTCAGGTCACTCCTGGATCCCACCTTCCTGATTCTGTGTTATAGCCCCTGTCCCACTGTATGCCCATGAACATGGGGTGTCTTTTTTATTAGTTGCTTTCATGGCTTAAGACTGCAGCCAACCTCTCTCCACTTTGGGGTAGCTGTTCCCTAAGGAGACCAGTTTTCCCCATTTGTTCAGGGCTTCCCTGTTTTTAAACAGACATTTATCTGTACTGATAACTTCCTATGTCCTAGGTAGCCCTCAATTGTTGGTCTTCTCATCATAACTCTGTTCAGGCTGGTGAAATTCTCCCTGATTCTCTGTTCACCATCTGTAGAGTCCTCTAACCATGCTCCCTACCTCAAAGGGCAGTGAGAGCAGCCCTCTACCAGCAGCCCAGACCTCTTTGGTGCCTTTTAGTTCCCTGGTCTGAGCCTGGCTCAGAAAGCCTGGGGATTATGAACCCATGTGTTATTTGTGTATCCATGTGCTTGTGTGTTTGTTTGTATGTGTGTTTGCACGTATCTCTGTGTGTGCTTGTGTGTCTCTGACTAGCTATGCATGTTTTTATGTGTCTCTGTGTAGGTTTATATGTGTCTGCTTGAGTGTTTCCATGTGTCTGTCTGTGTCGTTGTGGGTGGTGTATATGTCTGTGTGACTGTGTGTCTAGAATGCATTTGTGTGTGTCTGCCTGTGTCCATGTACAGTAGCAGGAGTATCACTTGGGCTGATCATCAGAGGGAAAGGCTTACCGGTCCATGTGTACACTCCAGTCACCTGCTTGGACCAATGGTACCCAGCTGAGCTCTCCCTTGTAGTAGCGGTGGTCCACCCCACCAAACATCACCACACTGCCCTCCCGCTTGTCTCTGTAGAGAGAAGAGAGGGGGTGATCCTTGGAGGACATTAACAACAGCACTGTCTGAGAGCTGTGCTTCTTCACCCATCAAGGCCCTAATAAAGTCACCATGTACAGATGCAGAAATAGAGTCTAGGGGCAATTGAGATCCAGACTGAGGTCCCTAACTGGGCTAATGAGTGGCACAGAGGAGGTTAGAAGCTAATCACTTGGCTGGGCTCCACCCACTATGTCTTTTGAAGACGCCCTGGACCTCCTGCGACCTGAGTGCTAGAAACCCTCAGAGGACAGGGTGCTGAAGCTTTTGGCTTTCTCCTTGTTCACCTTGTCATTTTTCAGGAAAATCAAGGCCTGGGAATTCTATCGGTGTGGGTTCAGGTCACTCAGAGTTGCCTCCCATGGCCTGTGACCTCTACTATCCAAAGGGCTCCACACTAGAAGGGACCCCACTTCTGCTCTCCCTATCTTCAAATGTTTAATATTTCTTGGACAAGGGGTCCCACACATTTGTGTCCTACACTTTTGTTTTTCACTAGCTCCTACAAATTGGGTAGCTGGTCCTGGGCTCCCAGTGAAATGTTAATGAGGAAGGAAAGATATCCACCATCCTTCTCCCTCCTTCCTTATCAAATTTATAAGCAAATCCTAATGCGTTTTCCTTCAACTTGATTCCTGTTACCTTCCATTAGTCTTCCTCCTCACTCACCGCCCCTCCCCCACCCCTCGAGACCAAGTTACTGGTCTTGAGCTCAGGAGTAGGGTTGTGTTCTAATAGAAAGTTATTTATAAAAGCCAGTGGTGAAGCCAGGTAGGGCCCTGGGGCCATAGTTATCCTGGGTTAGATTATCTCACAGAATACTTTTTTTATCAAGTGTCCTATAATTTTCATGCAACTGAAAGCATCTTACAGCTAATTTGGAGAAAGGGATTGTCCATCTCAGACTTACTTGCTCAAGTAGAAGGCAAAAACAGGCTCAGAAATGGCACCTTGATTCTTCAGGTTGTCAAAGATGGGGATGGCTCCAGAGAAGGATAGTTTGGGGTAGTTCAAGCCCAAGACGCCATCAAAAGGTATACCCTCAAACCCATATTCCGCCACGCTTAGACCGAACGGCTGGTCAGTACTTACAAGGTCCCCAATCTGTGGGAGAGAAGAGTATTCCCACTACAGATATGTGAAATGGGGCTAGGACTGGGCTGGCGTGCATTGCCATAAGATGCTTGGAAAAGAATTGAGGCTGGGCTCTGTCTTTGGTGGCCCACAGATGGTTAGACCAAGCTGGGAGGGGAATCTGGGTTCCATTTGAGAGAAGCTGTGAATTTTAAAACCTCTGAAAAACACCACTTGAATGAGTCAAATTGGCCTGATGGCTTCTGTATAGGTGGGGCAACCAAGAGTCAGGCCAGGTCCCGTTGGTGCCTCTTTATGGACAAAACAATAGAGAGCAAGATAGCCTTCTCTTTGGCATCACTATGACCTAATGACAGGAATGGACTGCATTCTCTGTAATGTACTGGGAATTCTGTATCTGTCCAGGAAGACAGAAGCCGAAAACTCAATCTTGCTTGCAGGGTTCTATGAAATTACTGCCTGGGGAATTCCCTTTTGGGGATATGTGTGTATTTCCGTGAGTGTGTATGACAGAGAAAGAGAGAGAGGGGGGAACTACTCTAGTACTTTGGGGGAGGCAGGACATAGGTTTATTAGACTCTTAATGGTCGTCTAGAGTGAGAACTCATTTATCAGACTCCTTGAATTCTCAGGCCTCCAGTTTCCCATTCTGGATACCTGAAGCACTCGTCTGCCCCCAGGGTCCCCAGATCAGTTTTATCCTGTCCCCAAATGTCTTACAGCAACTGCAGTCCTGAAAAGCCAGCCTAACTCCACCTTTTACCACATGTGTGCCCTCAGCAAGGCCCTTGCTGTCTGCATCTCAGTTTCTCATATGTCATGAGTTAATCAGAGTAACTGCTGTGTGGGGTTGTTGCAGAATTAAACCAGTTATCACCTGAAAGTGCCTGGAACAGTCTGTGAAGATAGAAGTGGGTGCTTTTATCCCCTCTTCTCACACCCAGCAAAATGAGCCTTGAACTGCTCTTGGGCAGAGGAGCTGCATGTCCACACCTCAAGCCACTCTCTGGGTGAGCTAATCTGTTTGCTCATGTGTCACCACGAGCACTGCCTACCCAGGGACATGTTCCTGTCGATAAGATGGCCAATATCTATATGAGATAGGCTAGGAAGGGTCCTGCCAGATGGTCCTGCATCTGTTTTGCAAGCAGTGGTCACTCCATAGCCAGTCCTAGCTCAGCATTTGTTACATTGTTACCTGAACTGTGTCATGAACAACAACTCCTTTCATTCTCCCAGATCCATACATGATCCCGAACGTCTTATTGGCATGCCGGAAGGTGGAAGACTGACGATGTCTGAACCTAATGTGTGTAGCTGCAGACACAAGGGATGAGTATCATCAGGTGCCAAGAGTGGAAACAAGGCCACAGGGCAAGTGAAAGATGGTCCGGGAACGGGATGTCTGTACTCACAACAGGTTGGGCTGATGCAAAAGACGGAGTGCACCCACAAGTCAGATGAGCCTGTGTCAAAGATAACCTGGAATTCTTGAGGGGGTGTTCCAATGGTGATGTTACCCACATAGAGCTTCTACAGGGAAAAGAAGGGAGTGGGTTAGTGCAGAACTGGCTACCCTCTGTTCCCACACTGATACCTCCCTCTGGGTATCACATATCTCTTGAGACCACTTTCTAACCACTGTGCAGCTCAAAGACTTTGGTCACAGAGGAGTCTGCATTTGATATATTTTTCCTGTGCTACATTTTATGCAGGATATTGACTCTATGACCAGGCATTGAAGTGGTACCTCCTGCATGGGAAGCCCAGAGGCATAACCACTGGACTTCCAGGAATGCTAGACACCCAGGGAAGTCCCGGTGCCTTCATTTGAGAAGCTATGTAGTCTCTTGAAACCCAGCCTTAGCACCCCCTTCTCCAGGAGGTCCTTCTTGATCAATCCCAGCCACTCCCTCTAAATTCAGACCACATCCAATCAACACCACACAGGTGACCCTTTCACTTGACATGTATTTACTCTTTGCCTATCTCTTAGGCTGGCATGGGCATTCTTGAAGACAAACTAAACCCTTTGGCTAATCTAAAGACAGTAACCCCAGTGTTAGATTCTTATGGCCTTAAACACAATACGGGTTCAATAAATTTTTACTGCTGTGGTTCTTGCATCTGTGGAAACAGAATTCCTCTGCCTCGGGATTCACAATTGCTTTGCAGTTGGTTCTACCTTTTGAAAGTGATGGTTCACCCTTCATCTGTAACTGAGTGGCTCACTTAGTTTAGAAGGAACAATAGCCCTCAAACTAATGACACATCTTTGATGCAGAAATGGATATTTACCTGCCACCTGGTAATAGCTGGGCCCAGTCACAAAGACCAACAATTAAGGATAAGAGTGCCTTCTTCTCTGTGTGGGGTCTCTGTTTTCCAGTGTCTCTGCCTCCTGCAGGAACCTCAAACCCAACATCTCACCTGACACCTCCAGATGAGCCCCAGTGCTAGGCTAGAGCACTGGGGGAGCTGTGGAGAACTATCCTCCCAAAATACTCACATCCATGATGTTTCTCAAGGGGTGAAGAGTTAGATTTGAGGCACGAAAGGAAATCTGGGACAGTCTGTAAGAATGCTCCTTCAGGAAATTGTTCAGCATGTTTTTTCCACTGAGGGTTTTTCTCATGGTCTTCACTCTCCTTAGAGGTATTCTTTCACCGAGCATTTGACAAAGAAAACAAAGAATATGCTACAACCAGCTGTCAAGGTATAACTATCATTGTAATGGCCATGTATACTTTCTAATCATTTTTATGAGACACATTATTATCAGAATTTTATGTATATACCATGGCAAGGACATAGATTTGAATACAGGTTCTGTTCTGCTCTCTTGGATAAGCCATATGACCATGTGGTATCTCAGTCTCCCCTTTGGTAAAATGGTGGAATGTAACAATACAAACCCACAAATAGAATATCTTGAGGATAAGCGAAGTGATGGATATAAGGTACTTGATAAATAGGAAGTCTCAACAATGACAGCCATTAGCATTGCTGTTGCCATCCCACTCTATCCATCTCATAGAACCTCAAGGAAAGAGGTAGAAGGGGGACCCAGCCTCTTTTAAAAGGGAGCAGTTTGAAATGCAAGAGGTTTCTGAGTTGGCTGTGGTCACAGTGCTTGTCAGATAAAAAAACAGTGTATATGAAACAATGTATCTTTCCCCAAGTTGAAAGAGAAGAGAGAGTTGAAAGAAGAATCCAAGTTATAGGGAACATGTAAGGGAAATTCAGAGGCTTGGGAAGGAAAGATGAGTCAAATGAGAAATTAAAAGACAACAACATAGAGAGAAATACACTCCGTGACTTCCAAAGAGAGGGAGAGATAAACGACAGTGATACAGAGATATAGACATAGACATACACACACTGAAGTAGACAGGGATAAAAGAGGACATGTTGAATAAAATGTAGAAAAGTGCTATTCCACAGGACCACACCGACATCTGCATAGACTGAGCACTGAACAGTTGCAAGGAGTTGCATTTTCAACAGGTCATGAAAAGACTGGAACCCAAGAGTTGTGCAACCATGCAAATCTACACCAAGATCTTGGGACCCACAGTTCCTATAGCAAGTTACTTATCAAAAAGAAAGAGGTGGACTTTAAGATTCTTAGGGAGATATTCCATTCCCTTCTAAACCTGATGGGTGGAAGAATAAGCAGATGAAAAGAAAAATCCAAGAAAGGAATATGATGTGGCTTACTGTCCTCATACTTACTTGACTATGCACTCTGAGAAGGCCACCAGCCCAAGGAGCACAAGCCACTTCATGCTTCTTTCCTGGCTCCAAGTACTCAGGGAAGTTTGGGTTCTTCGCATGTAGTGGTGACCAGTAGCCCTTAGTTATATATGCTCTGACCTACCTTAGTTTTCCCCTTTAGGCCACTAAAAGATCTGAAAAAAAAAAAAGATCTTGATAAAATCTTTACCTTCATCAGTGTCCTTGGCGAGTAGCCTTTGAAGCTTCTCAGAATGGAGAGAATTGAAGTGCAATCTCTTCCTTGAAGCTTGGCTGGAAAATCAAACTGATCTGCATGGACATCTACAAAGATGGAGAACCTTGACTACTTGGAGAAAAAACTAAGAAAATCATGAAAATGGATACTAGAGGCCATGCTCGACACCCATGGTTTCATGTCATATTCCTAGCCACTTCATGAGATATGCATTGCTGTCTTCATTGGAGAGGAGATCGCTAGGAGGATAAATTGTCCAACGGCAAAGTGAAGACTTCAGGGACAGCCCAGGGACATACAACTGGCTTTAGTTAGTAGGTCTAATGGCAGACATCAGGGGCACCGATGATGCCAGTCTGCATCAAAGATTTAGGGCAGGACAGCATGTCAACTGTATGGTTTCAGTATTGGAAGAAATGTCATATGGATCTATAAGATATTTTATATCATTCAACAACTGTACAAGGAAGAACTGTGTGCTAGGTTCTGGGTTAAAGGTTTCAAAGTCAAAGTTGATCAAGACAAAAGTAGTCTTTAGCTTAAGAGAGCTAGCAATCTAGTTCTCACTAGACTCATGTTCCAAGGAGGCAGGAGATATGATACTAAGACTAGGTGGCCATGTTGGACTCTGGGCAGCACAGGCCTTACCACTGGGAGCAGCCTTACCTCCACTTCACCCATGCTGGAAAGCAGGACAGTTGGCCATGTTTTCAAGAGAATCAGAAGTTTGGATATTTATGTACAGTCTACTGATTTTAATGTTAGCAACTTCTTTTTTTTCTTTCCTGAAAAAACAGTGGGAATGAAATCTCCACAGCGATGTGCTGGAATCAGCTTTCAGTCTATGCAGGTTTTTATTTCTGGCCTAGAGTTGGGAGTGCAGTAGGGACAGAGAGGAATTTGATTCATGTTTGTTGATTTACAAAGAGATATATGTATACTAAACATGCTGACTCATTGGAAAAGACCCTGATATTAGGAAAGATTGAAGGCAGGAGGAGAAGTGGAAGACAGAGGATTAGATGGTTGGATGGCATCACCAAGTCGATGGACATGAGCTTGAGCAAGCTCTGGGAGTTGGTGATGGATAGCGAAGCCTGGCATGCTGCAGTCGATGGCATTGCAAAGAGAAGGACACGACTGAAGGACTGAACTGAACTGAACAAATTGAGAACAAAGACAAATCTAATTGCATCAAGTTTTTGACTAGCTACCTATGACAACACATTGCTTAAGTGGCTTTAAAATTCAGACTTATGACTCTACATTCAGAGTGGAATATCTTCTAAGGAAAAACAAAAATACTGCCCATCAAAAACATAACCAAAGAAAACCAAAAGAAATAAAGAAAGAAATCTGAAACTATGTTCAACAACTTCAGTTCAGTTCAGTTGCTCAGTCATGTCTAACTCTTTGTGAGTCCATGAACGGCAGCACACAAGGCCTCCCTGTTCATCACCAACTCCTGAAGTCCACAGATACTCATGTCCATTGAGTTGGTGATGCCATCCAACCGTCTCATCCTCTGTCATTCCCTTCTCTTCCTGCCATCAATCTTTCCCAACATATGGGTCTTTTCAAATGAGTCAGCTCTTCGCATTGGGTGGCCAAAGTATTGGAATTTCAGCTTCAGCATCAGTCCTTCCAGTGAACATTCAGGACTGATTTCCTTTAGGATGGACTGGTTGGATCTCCTTTTAGTCCAAGGGACACTCGAGAGTCTTCTCCAACACAACAGTTCAAAAGCAACAGTTCTTCGGGGCTCAGCTTTCTTTATAGTCCAACTCCGACATCCATACACGACCACTGGAAAAACCATAGTCTTGATTACACAGACTTTTGTTGACACAGTAATGTTTCTGCTTTTCAATATGCTGTCTAGGTTGGTCACAACTTTTCTTCCAAGGAGCAAGCGTGTTTTAATTTCATGGCTGCACTCAACATCTGCAGTGATTTTGGAGCCCAGAAAAATGAAGTCAACCACTGTCTCCACTGTTTCCCCATCTATTTCCCATGAAGTGATGGGACCAGATGCCATGATCTTAGTTTTCTAAATGTTGAGCTTTAAGCCACCATTTTCACTCTCCTCTTTCACCTTCATCAAGATGTTCTTTCATTCTTCTTCACTTTCTGCCATAAGGGTGATGTCATCTGCATATCTGAGGTTATTGATATTTCTCCTGGCAATCTTGATTCCATCCTTGCTTCCTCCAGCCCAGCGTTTTCATGATGTAATCTGCATATAAGTTAAATAAGCAGAGTGACAATATACAGCCTTGATGTACTCCTTTCTTATTTGGAACCCGTCTGTTGTTCCATGTCCAGTTCTAACTGTTGCTTCCTGACCTGCATATAGGTTTCTCAAGAGGCAGGTCAGGTGGTCTGGGATTCCCATCTCTTTCAGAATTTTCCATATTTTATTGTGATCCACACAGTAAAAAGCTTTTGCATAGGCAGTAAAGCAGAAGTAGGTGTTTTTCTGGAATTCTCTTGCTGTTTCGATAATCCATCAGATGTTGGCAATATGATCTCTGGTTCCTCTGCCTTTTATAAAACCATCTTGATCATCTGGAAATTCATGGTTTATGCATTGCTGAAGCTTGGCTTGGAGAATTTTAAGCATTACTTTACTAGCCTGTGAGGTGAGTGCAATTGTGCGGTAGTTTGAGCATTTTTTGGCACTGCCTTTCTTTGGGATTGCAATGGAAACTGACCTTTTCCATTCCTGTGGCCATTGCTGAGTTTTCCAAATTTGCTGGCATATTGAGTGCAGCACTTTTGCAGCATCATCTTTCAGGATTTGAAAAAACTCAACAGCTCAACTGGAATTCCATCACGTCCACTAGCTTTGTCCTTAGTGATGCTTCCTAAGGCCCATTAGACTTCACATTCCAGGATGTCTGGCTCTAGGTGAGTGATTACACCATCATGATTATCTAGGTCGTAAAGATTTTTTTGTACTGTTCTTCTGTGTATTCTTGCTACCTCTTCTTAATATCTTCTGCTTCTGTTAGGTCCATACCATTTCTGTCCTTTATTGAGCTTATCTTTGCATGAAATATTCCTTTGGTATCTCTAATTTTGTTGAAGAAATCTCTAGTCTTTCCTATTCTATTGTTTTCCTCTATTTCTTTGTACTGATTGCTGAGGAATGCTTTCTTATCTATCCTTGCTATTCTTTGGAACTCTCCATTCAAATGGCTATATCTTTGCTTTTCTCCTTTGTTTTTCTGTTTCCCTTATTTTCACAGCTATCTCTAAGGCCTTCTCAGACAGCCATTTGGCTTTTTTGCATTTCTTTTTCTTTGGGGTGGTCTTGATTCCTGTCTCCTGTACAATATCATGAACCTCCATCCATAGTTCATCAGGCACTCTGTCTATTAGATCTAGTCTCTTAAATCTACTTCTCACTTCACTGAATAGTCCTAAGGGATTTGATTTAGGTCATACCTGAATGGTCTAGTGCTTTTCTCCACTTTCTTCAATTTCAGTCTGATTTTGGCAAAAGGAGTTCATGATCTGAGCCACCATCAATTCCCAGTCTTGTTTTTGCTGACTTTATAGAGCTTCTCCATCTTTGGCTGAAAAGAATATAATCAATCTAATTTTGGTGTCGACCATCTGGTGATGTCCATGTGTAGAGTCTTCTCTTGTGTTGTTGGAAGAAGGTGTTTGCTATGACCAGTGCGTTCTCTTGGCAGAACTCTATTAGCCTTTGTCCTGCTTCATTCTGTACTCCAAGACCAAATTTGTGTGCTACTCCTTGTGTTTCTTGACTTCCTACTTTTGCATTCCTGTCCCCTATAATGAAAAGGACATCTTTTTTGGGGTGTTAGTTCTAGAAGGTCTTGTAGGTCTTCATAGAATTGTTCAACTTCAGCGTTACTGATTGGGGCATAGACTTTGATTACTGAGATATTGAATGGTTTGCCTTGGAAATGAACAGAGATCATGCTGTCATTATTGAGATTGCATCCAAGTACTGCATTTCAAACTCTTTCGTTGACTGTGATGTCTAGTCCATTTCTTCAAAGGGATTCCTGCCCACAGTAGTTGATATTTGGTCATCTGAGTTAAATTCACCCATTCCAGCCCATCTTAGTTTGCTGATTCCTAGAATGTCTATTTTCACTCGTTTCATCTCCTGTTTGACCACTTCAAATTTGCCTTGATTCATGGACCTAACAATCCAAGTTCCTATGCAATATTGCTCTCTACAATATCAAATCTTGCTTCTATCACCAGTCCCATCCACAACTGCAGGTTGTCTTTGCTTTGGCTCCATCCTGTCATTCTTTCTGGAGTTATTTCTCCACTGTTCTCCAGTAGCATATTGGGCATATACCGACCTGGGGAGTTCATCTTTCAGTGCCCTATCTTTTTGCCTTATCATTCTGTTCATGGAGTTCTCAAAGTAAGAATATTGAAGTGGTTTGCTATTCCCTTTTCCAGTGGACCACATTTTGTCAGACCTCTCCACCATGACCCATCGATCTTGGGTGACCCCACATGGCATGGCTTAGCTTCCTTGAGTTAGACAAGGCTGTGATCCGTGTGATAGATTGGCTAGTTGTCTGTGATTGTGTTTTCAGTCTGTCTGCCCTCAGATGTCCTCTCTCAGTTCCTACCATCTTACTTGGGTTTCTCTTACCTGGATGTGTGTTATCTCTTCACAGCTGCTCCAGCAAAGTGCAGCCGCTGCTCCTTACCTTGGAAGTAAGGTAGCTCCTCTGGGCTGCCATGCCTGATTTGAACGAGGGGTAGTTCCTCTCCACCATGCTTCTGCGCTGCTGTTGCAGCTGCCACACATCTGCACTGCCATCGCAGCTGAGGCAAGCAATAATTCAACAACTTATTGTTCCTCATATTGTTTCTCTTATTGTGACAGAATCATATGTATGTTAACAGGTAAAAGCAAGACAATAATCAAAACTAATGTTCTGAATTAAGTCTTTCAGTGGCTAGAAAATGAGGTTCACACATAACATAAAGAAGTTTAATTCAAACCCTGCTGTCTTAAATCTTGAACTGAAAGCATAAGTTTGTACCAAATAATTATATTCCTTTTTTATTTTAATTTTTAAGGAAAATGTGTACTTTTCCTCTGACCACTATAAAGCTGAGAGGCAATGACAACTTGATAACAGTGACTATTCTGAGGTCTAACATGTAGCTTCTAAATACATTTCCCAACAGACGATCTTAAAGAGATGACTGATTTCAGAACTCGTTAAAGAAACGCACACAATGATCTTGGGAATCTTGAAGAACCAGAAACCTGAGGGACTTCAAAGACCAGTGGTGACTGGACAGAAAGTTTAGGAATCCAAATGAAAATGCCAAACATCTACCACTTTTTTGGGCAGAATGATGGTTCTGCTTCTCAACACACTGTTTATGTTTCTCATAGCTTTCCTGCCAAGAAGCAATAGCCTTCTGATTTCATGGTTGCAGGCACCATCCACAGTGGCTTTAGAGGCTAAGATGAAGAAAGCTGTCACTGCTGCCACCTTTCCTCCTATTTGCCATGAAGGTTTGGGCTAGATGCCATGATCTTAGTCTTTTTATATTTAATTTTATGATGGCCAAAAGTGTCCAAATGTTATTAGAAAACATCTAATTTTTCACTGTGATAGATTGCTAGGGCACCAATTCACCATTCTGAGCACTGAGAAAGGAAAATAATCATCAGTATTTATGCTATTTTTGTTTCTATTAAGCATAGGTTATGTAACTACAAACAGTTCCAGGAAAACAAGCTAGATTGTCTCTTCTGGGGGTGATGAGAGAGTGTTGGGGAGCAGCTATATAATACAGCTGAAGCCTCACTCACTGGCCTACAGCTCATCTCCTCCTGTGGATGTTTGGTTTCTAATAGACTAAGGACTGGTACTGGTCCTGACTCACTGTGCTGGTATCGTTGACTCCTGTTCTAAACTCAGTAGTGGGATATTCTGTAGGAGAAATCACCCTGCTTCCTCCTAGTTTCTGAACAAATTAATGCCATTAAAATTGGGAGAGGAACAGTTATTTTGTCTTAAAGGAGAACAACCAAGTGCAACATATAACTGTAGTTTTCAATAAACTGTGAAAAGACATCTGCTTTTTGAGAATCAGGGAAAAAAAATTCAAATAAATCACCTAAATAAATACATAAAGTCTAATAAATAATCTAGCTCTACATCTAAAGCAACTAGAAAAGGAAGAAATGAAGAACCCCAGTGTTAGTAGAAGTAAAGAAATCTTCAAAATTTGGCAGAAATAAATGCAAAAAAAAAAAAAAAAAAAAAAAAAAGAGCCCATAGCAAATATCAACAAAGCAAAAATCTGGTTCTTTGAGAGGAGAAATAAAATTGACAAACCATTAGCCAGACTCATCAAGAAAAAAAGGGAGAAGAATCAAATCAATAAAATTAGAAATGAACATGGAGAGATCACAACAGACAACATAGATATACAAAGGATCATAAGAGACTACTATCAGCAATTATATGCCAATAAAATGGACAACTTGGAAGAAATGGAGAAATTCTTAGAAAAGTACAACTTTTCAAAACTGGACCAGGAGGAATTAGAAAATCATAACACACATATCACAAGCATGGATATAGAAACTGTAATCAGAAATCATCCAGCAAACAAAAGCCCAGGACCAGATGGCTTCACAGCTGAATTCTACCCAAAATTTAGAGAAGATCTAAACCTGCTGCTACTGCTGCCGAGTCGCTTCAGTCGTGTCCGACCCTGTGCGACCCCATAGATGGCAGCCTGCCAGGCTCCCCCGTCCCTGGGATTCTCCAGGCAAGATCACTGGAGTGGGTTGCCATTTCCCTCTCCAATGCACGAAAGTGAAAAGTGAAAGTGAAGTCACTCAGTCATGTCCGACTCTTTGCAACCCCATGGACTGCAGCCTACCAGGCTCTTCCGTCCATGGGATTTTCCAGGCAAGAGTACTGGAGTGGGGTGCCACCGCCTTCTCCTACCAAAAATTTAGAGAAGATCTAATCCTATCCCACTCAAACTCTTCCAGAAAATTGCAGAGGAAGGTAAACTTCCAAACTCATTCTACGAGGCCACCAACACCCTAATAGAGAAACCTGACAAAGATGTTACAAAATGAAAACTACAAGCCAATATCACTGATGAACATAGAGCATAGATCAAGTCGACACATATTTTGTCATTAAACAGCGAGCATAGGAAGGTTTCTAAGGCAACTGTAGGTAATTTAAACATGAGGGGTCAAAGAGGGATAGTTTCATTTAACAGGCTGAGATTGGACTATGCAGGTTGCCATAGTTGTTGCTATGACAAGTAGCCATAACAGATACTTGTTGCTATGCTGGAGATGTGGGAAACAAAAACAAAACAAAACAAAACAAACAAACAAAAAAAATAAAAGCCTTACAACTCTCCTTGCACTGTGATTTCAAGCTAGAAGGTGTTGACAAGGAAAGGCTGACTGATAAGGCTGGGAAGGGAGTAGTCTGAGCCAGTAATCAGTAGCTCTTGTTGTAGGCCAGAAAACAGAAGCATTGGCTCAGTCAGAGTTCTGTGTCATGGTTCAGAGATAGATGTCATTTGGCTTGAATTGATATTTAGCCTTGGGGATGGCAGCCATAACCTCTAAACAGAAGATTTCCTTCTTCCCAGGTGGCAGAATAATTTATATTTGTTCCAGAGTCAGCAACTCAGGAAGTCCTCTCAGGGCCTCTTGTTCTTACCAGGCACACATGCAATATAAAGGTGGCATTATCATCATGGTGCCCATTTTCCAGATGAGAAAACTGAGGTTAAGGGACTTGATCAAGGTCACACAGCTAAGCATGTGAAAAGCTGATCACAAACTCAGGGTAACAGTCCTCAATTTGTGTGTTTTTGCTCCACACCTGCTGGGAGTGGTGGATGGTGTTCTGGCACAAATGGTTAGGCAGAAGCAAGCAATATTTAGGATTAACTTGAAGTAATTAAGGAAAACCACTAGACCATTAAGCTATGACCTAAATTAAATACATTATGAATTCATAGTGGAGATGAATAATAGATTCAAGGGATTAGGTCTGGTAGCCTGAAGATCTATGGATGGAGGTTTGTAACACTGTATGGGAGGTGGTCACCAAAACCATCCCCAGGAAAAACAAATGTCAGAAGGAAAAGAGGTTGCCTGAGGAGGCCTTAAAACAGCTGAGAAAATAAGAGAAATGAAAGACAAAGGAGACAGGGAAAGATATACACAATGGAATGCAGAATTCCAGAGAATAGTAAGGAAAGACTTGAAAATCTTCATAAGTGAACAGTGCAAGAATTAGAGGAAAGTAATAGAATTGTAAAGAGTATAGGTTGCTTCAGGAAAATTGGAGCTACCAGAGGAACACTTCATGCAAGGATGGGCACAAGAAAAGAAAGAAAAGTCAAAGACCTAACAAAAGCAGATGAGATTAAGAAGAAGTGGCAAGAATGCACAGAAGAACTGCCCGAAAACAGTCATAATGACTGGGATAGAGATGATGCTTGGGTCACTCTTGTAAAGCCAGATATACTGGAGTATGAAGTCAAGTGGGCCTTAGGAAGCATCACTACAAACAATGATAGGAGAGCTGATGGAATTCCAGCTGAGCTATTTAAAAATCCTAAAGAATGAGGCTGTTAAAGTGCTGCATTCAATATGTCAGCAAATTTGGAAAACTCAGCAGTGGCCACAGTGCTGGAAAAGGTCAGTTTTCATTCCAATCCAAAAGAAAGGCAATTTCAAAGAATGTTCAAATTATCATGCAACTGAGCTCTTCTCACTTGCTAGCAAAATAATGCTCAAAATCCTTCAAGCTAAGTTTCAACACTACATGAACTGAGAAGTTCCAGATGTACAAACTGGTTTGAGGAACCAGAGATCAAATTGCCAACGTCCATTGAATCATAGAGAAAGCAAGGGAATGCCAGAAAACACTTCCATCTGCTTCACTGACTATGCTAAAGATTTTCACTGTGTGGACCACAACAAACTGTGGAAAATTCTTAAGGAAATGGGAGTATCAGATCACCTTACTTGTCTCCTGAAAAGTCTGTATGTAGGTCAAATGTGGCAGTTAGAATCAGACACAGACTATTTGAAAGATTTAAAACTGGGAAAGAAGCATGACAAGGTGTACATTCTCACTCTGGTTTTTTTTAACTTCTATGTAGGAGACATCATTCAATATGCTGGACTGCATAATTACCAAACTGGAATATAGAATACTGGGAGAAATATCAACATCCACAGATATGAAGATGACACTGCCCTAATGGCAGAAAGCAAAGAACTAAAGAGCCTCTTGATGAGGAGAGGAGATGCAAAAACTGGCTTAAAACTCAACATGCAAAAAACTATTCACAAAAATATACTCAACATTCATGGCATCCGGTTCCACCACATCCTAGCATATAGATAAGGGAAACGTGGAAATAGTGGTAGATTTTATTTTCTTGGGCTTCCCTGGTGGCTCAGAGGTTAAAGCGTCTGCCTGCAATGTGGAAGACCTGGGTTCGATCCCTGGGTCGGGAAGATTCCGCTGGAGAAGGAAATGGCAACCCACTCCAGTATTCTTGCCTGGAGAATCCCATGGACAGAGGAACCTGGTGGGCTACAGTCCGCGGGGTCGCAAAGAGTCGGACACGACTGAGCGACTTCACTTTAACTTCACTTTCACTTTGGGCTCCAAAATCATTATGGAGCTTGACTGCAGCCACAAAATTAAAAGACACTTGCTCCTTGGAAGGAAGAAAGGCATGAAAAACCTGGACAGTGTATTAAAAAGCAGAGACTCAGTTTGCTTCAGAGATATGTAGTGTTACAGCTATGATTTTGCCAGTAATCACATACAGATGTGTGATCTCGACCATAAGAAAGGGTGAATGGCAAAAAACTGAGCTTTTGAACTGTGGTGCTTGACAAGATTCTTGAGAGTGCCTTATACAACAAGGAGTTCAAACCAGTCAATCTGAAAGGAAATCAACGTCTGACCCTGCTGTCTCAGCTGAGGCATCTACTGAGGGCCTCCAGGTGGAAAGAATGGACACTTCCACTGCAAAAGTGCCTATCCATGGCAGCTTCAAGCAAATAGTTTGTAGCTCCACCCCTGGAGGAAGCTCAGAAAGGCTGAAGGCCCTGTGTAGCCTGGGCCCCCCAGTACATGCATTGCATTCTCTCTAGCAGCATTGGAGGCCAAAGAAGGGACATTCTGAGCCCTGGAGGAGGGGAGTGGCTTAGGGATCCACTGGAAAGGACAGAGCAGGCATATGTGGCAGAGAGCTGGTGACTGGGGTGTGGGAACAAGAGGGAACCAGCTCTGCATGAATTACCTCACCCAAATCCCCTGGAGGAGAAGCCCAGTGATAGGATCATCTGAGATGGGACAAAGAGAGTCTATTTCATTACCCCTTATAATTCCTCTGAATGAGTAGGTGGTGGAGTTGGTGCGTCATCACAAACTTTTCCATGGCCTAGAACATCTGCCAGTCGCTATCCTTGTGGCTGCCTCTCCCCAATTTTAGTCATGTGGTTCTGGAGGAAATTGACAATCATGTGTACTGCTGGGTCAGGGCCAAAGACAATGTAAAGCCAGTCATAAGACCCCTTGTCCCTGCCAGGATGGCTGATCTGGGTCTGTCCATGTGATCTGAAGTGGGTCATTCAGAGAAAACTCTTGAACTCTGATGTCTATAATCTTTCCTTACTAGGTGATGCCTTTGGGATTTAAAACCCTAGGGCAGGTAGCTTGGACTCCCTCACTAAGTGTAGAAGCCTTAAGGAAGAAAGTTGCCAAGCTAAGACCATCAAAGAGGAGTGAAGGGAAAAAGCGAGGGTAAGAGAATTGATGACTTCTGATTTCTTGGGTACAGTCACTGAGACTTTGTCTTTGCTCTGATTCTTGTGTCCTGATTCCCAGAATCATTTCAGTCTACCTTTTTCTTGAAGCCAGTTGGAGTTGGGCTCCTCTCAACTTTTATTCAGACTTTTGTGCTAGATCCTTCCCGATCATTGTACACCTCCCAGACACAAACAGATGCATCCGTTTGTTTCAGCACCATTACGAGTGAAATCCTTTATTCTTTCCTGAGAATAGGGTGTGCAGACCACCAAATACAGTTCACCAGCATCCTGGGCAGGAGTACAAGTGAGAGTGAGTGTGTGTTAGGAATGGCCTTACTGATTCCTGAACCACTCCCAGCATTTACACTGCCCATGCCAGGCCAATCCTGTCATTTCCTCAATCAAAGACCGAGAAATACCGCCTCAGGAAGACGTCACCCAGGATCCAGGTCTCTCTAGATGGACTCACTCTGTTCTCTTTGAAGGCGGTATAGCAGTTGCCTCTAGAATCTTGGGGGAGTCAGAGACACACACCAGTCAGCATGAGCCCTTACCAGTGACTCCCCCAGTATACAGACCTAGCCCAACTTTTTATTTCCCTCTTTTGGTAGGTATCAAGGGGTTTTCTCAGCAGCAGGGGATATGAGAGTTCATCCAAAACCAAAGAGGGCCAAGACATCAGGTTGACATGAAGAAGGGTGTGGTGAGCAGAGGACTGGGATTTGGGGAAACAGAGGAATGAAAAGCAACAAAGTCCTGTAGAGTGTAAGGAACTATATTCAATATCCACTGATGAAGCACATGAAAAAGAAAAAGAAAAAGATATTTTTATGTGTATAACTGAGTCAGATTGCTGTGCAGCAGACCTTAATGCAACACTGAAGATTAGCCACACTTCAATATTATTTTTTGAAAAGAACAAATGTGTCCATAGTTCTCCTTACTCTCTGTGTCTTTCCTTCTGACTCCTGCTCCTTGTTTTCTCTGCAGAGAATGCTGGTTCTCCTCCTGTGTCCTCACAATCTATACTTTATTAAAAAACTTTATTTTGTATGGTGTATAGCTGATTTACAATACAGAATTGTAAAGTAAAATTAAAAAAAAGTAAAAAACACACACCATATTTTGAGTTCAGGTGGAGAGTAAAGGAACTCAAACCTATGTATCCAGGTATCCTGGTCCCAAAGATACCTCTTCCATCCAGGCTGTCACATAACTCAGTGGAGTTCCCTGTGCTACACAGTAACTCGTTGTTGGTTATCCATCTTAAATAGAGCAGTGCCCACAACACGTTCCTGAAGACTTAACTCAGGAACTCTGAGAAACCTCCTTTGGCCCGTACTCACCCTCCTTGGCCACTCCAGGCTTGGTTGGGTAACGTACTCTGGTTCCCCATCCCCACTGGTCAGTCCGTAGCGCTCAACACCCCTAGTAAGTCCCCAGTGCCCCATTGCAGACCACCTTGAGATGCCATTTGCATGGAATAGTGTGCAGTTCTGCCTAGAACCAAGCAGCCCTCCATATGGCTCAATGAGTTTGTCCTTTTAGAATTCCTGAAATTCCCTCCCTTCCTCAAAGCCTTCTTTCAGTCCATCAGCCTGCTCTGAAGTTCCACAGGGAGCTGACATGAAGCCTCCACTCTGTGCAGGGGCTGAGCAGTCACTGTGCACCCTTTATTCACCTTAGTATCCAACCTCCCCACAGAGGGGTCGGGGACACCAACTCACAGAGAAGCATCTGGCCAGAGCAAGGGGAAGATGCAGCCGAGTACTAGGCTGACCATGTAATTTACCATCCAAAGCAGAAAAACTTTGAGGAAGGAAGGAAGACTGTTAACTTATGCTGGGACATCACACTGGGACTGTCCCCAGCCATTCTGTTTGTAACATGGCCTATATCAGGGACAGCTAGAGCTGACTTCCATGTTCATGCACCTCAGGGCTCAGATTGAATTGACGCTCTTTGAGGACTGAGGACCTTAGTGTTCCCCTCTCCTTGTGACTCCCACCATGCCAGCATGGTGTGGCGCCTCCACATTTATTTCAGGAAGATCAGTGTCCCAGATGGCCCTTTACTCTCAAGTGTTTTTTTTTTTTTATTTTTCTGGCAGGCACTGGCCCAGCCACAGGTCTCAGCAGCATCTGCCATGGTGTGAAATAGCCTGAAGAGGGCGCCCTCCTCCCAGCAGCAGCCCATGGGTTTCTGCAAGCTCCAGTTTGAGAACCAATCCTCAGAACTGTCCCCTCACCTTGAGGATGTAGGCTCGAGCTGGCACGGGATAGTTGATGCAGTTGATGGTGAAGATAATATAGGGCACGGTATTGGCTGCAAAACAAGAAACGTAGGGCTGTTAGAGAAAGAGAGGGAAAGAGGTTGGCCCTGGAGATCCTTGCTGTGTGTGGAGACTGGGATTGACCCTGCGGCATGACCCTTCACCTTAGAACCCTGTGGTGTGGTGCCGATGACCTTATGTATGTTATTGACCAGTCTTCTAGGGCCTTCTATCAGTGCTGTCCCAGTGTCCACAATGGTCTTGCAGCCACCAGAACAATCAATAATCTTTCTTTTTAAAAAAATTAATTAATTTATTTTTTCCTTTTATTTTTTAATTTAAATTTATTTATTTTAATTGGAGTCTAATTACCTTACAATATTGTATTGATTTTGTCATGCATCAACATGAATCCACCATGGCTGTACGCATGTTCCCAACCCTGACCCCCCTCCCATCTTCCTGCCCATACCATCCCTCTGGGTCATCCCAGTGCAACAGCCCCAAACATCCTGTATCCTACATCAAACCTAGACTGGCGATTCATTTCTTATATGATATTATACATGTTTCAATGCCATTCTCCCAAATCATTCCACCCTTGCCCTCTTCCGCAGAGTACAAAAGACTGTTCTATACATCTGTGTCTTTTTTGCTGTCTCGCATACAGGGTTACTGTTATCATCTTTCTAAATTCCATTTATATGCATTAGTATACTGTATTGGTGTTTTCTTTCTGGCTTACTTCACTCTGTATAATAGGTTCCAGTTTCATCCACCTCATTAGAACTGATTCAAAAGTATTCTTTTTAATGGCTGAGTAATACTCCATTGTGTATATGTACCACAGCTTTCTTATCCATTCATCTGCTGATGGACATCTAGGTTGCTTCCATGTCCTGGCTATTATAAACAGTGATGTAATGAACATTGGGATACACATGTTTCTTTCAATTCTGGTTTCCTCAGTGTGTATACCCAGCAGTGGGATTGCTGGGTCATAAGGCAGTTCAATTTCCAGTTTTTTAAGGACTCTCCACACTGTTCTCCATAGTGGCTGTACTAGTTTGCATTCCCACCAACAGTGTAAGAGGGTTCCCTTTTCTCCATACCCTCTCCAGCATTTATTGCTTGTAGACTTTTGGATTGCAGCCATTCTGACTGGCGTGAAATGGTACCCCATTGTGGTTTTGATTTGCATTTCTCTGATAATGAGTGATGTTGAGCATCGTTTCATGTTTTTGTTAGCCATCTGTATGTCTTCTTTGGAGAAATGTCTGGTTAGTTCCTTGGCCCATTTTTTGATTGGGTCATTTATTTTTCTGGAATTGAGCTGCAGGAGTTGCTTGTATATTTTTGAGATTAGTTGTTTGTCAGTTGCTTCATTTGCTATTATTTTCTCTCATTCCGAAGGCTGTCTTTTCACCTTGCTTATAGTTCCCTTTGTTGTGCAGAAGCTTTTAATATTAATTAGGTCCCATTTGTTTATTTTTCCTTTTATTTCCAATATTCTGGGAGGTGGGTCATAGAGGACCCTGCTGTTATTTATGTCAGAGAATGTTTGCTGTCCCAGTGTCCACAGGGCCTCACAGCCGCCAGAACAAGCAATAACCTTTATTTTCATGGAGATCCTGAGAGACAATGGAAGAAAGCAGGCATCAAGGTCACTCTATGTCTCTCCAGAGCCTCCCCCTTCCAGACTGTCTCCTAAACAGCGCTTTGTTTCTTGCCCTCTTTTCCTTTGCTCTCAACACACCACCTTTCTTGACATCCTCGAATACAGTACTTGAAAACACCAAGATATTTGGCACCTTGACACAAGATGGTCTTCCTTCCTAGAAGACTCTACTCAACTTTGACTAGCAAATTTCTTCTCTTCTTCCAAATTCCAGTTTAATTGTATAGTTTGCAGGAAGTCTTTCCCCCGATGTTTACCAGTCTCCTGTCTTGGTCACTCTCTGTAGACCCTTCCTCATGTTTGTTGCTGCTGCTGCTTCTGCGAAGTCACCTCAGTCGTGTCTGACTCTGTGTGACCTCATAGAGGGCAGCCCACCAGGCTCCGCCATCCCTGGGATTTTCCAGGCAAGTGTACTGGAGTGGGTTGCCATTGCCTTCTCCTCCTCATGTCTAGGATGTACCAAAGTGACAATTCACTATGTGGCTGAGTCACTTCATGCCTTCTTAGAGGGCAAGTTTATTCTCATTGTCTCTCTCAAATGCCTGGCACACAGTGGATGCCCAATGCTTGTCTGTTCAGTGAGTGAATGAAGACTGAGAAAACAATGAGAAACATCCAGAGAGCTGTAGCTGATGGGGAACAAATACGGGTCGCACACAGAATGAAGATGGAGATTCACCAGGGCAGCAGATTCTCACAGTGGTGGGAGAGAGGGGCTTCTCTGGGAGAGGGTATCTGCCAGCATTGCTCCTACAAATAACTCAGACCTTGAGACCCTGGTCAGGAAATACATGACTAGCACACAGAAACTCCAAAGAAAGGTAAGCTTTTGTCTGAGGGTATCACACAGAATCCTATCAATTATGCCTCTTGTCCTCAGGTCACTCCTGGATCCCACCTTCTTGATTCTCTGTTATAGTCCCTGCCCCACTGTGTGTCCAGGTACATGGGGTGTCTTTTTAATTAGTTGCTTTCACACTTCAGACTGAAGCCAACCTCTCTCCCACTGCTGGGTAGCTGCTCCCTAAGGAGACCAGTTTTCCCCATTTGCTCAGAACTTTCCCTGTTTTTAAACAGACATTTATCTGTACTGAGAACTTCCTATGTCCTAGGTAGCCCTGGACTGTTGGTCATCTTATCATAACTCTGTCCAGGCTGGTGAAATTCTCCCTGATCCTCTGTTCACCACACTGTAGAGTCCTCTAACCATGCTCCCCATCTCAAAGGGCAGTGGGTGCAGCCCTCTCCCAGCTGCACAGACCTCTCTGGACCCTTTTAGGACCCTGGTCAGAGCTTTGCTCAGAAGGCCTGGGGATTATGAACCCATGGCTTGTTTGTGTATACTTGTGCTTGTGTGTTTGTCTGTATGTGCGTTTTTATGTGTCTCTGGCCTAGTGTCGGGAGTGAAGTGGGGACAGAGAGGAATTTAATTCATGTTGGTTGATTTAAAAAGAGATGGAAATATTTCTTTTTTGATTTCTTGTGTGATTTGTTGGTTATTCAGAAGCATGTTGTTCAGCATCCATATGTTGGAATTTTAAATAGTTTTTCTCCTGTAATTGAGATCTAATCTTACTGCATTATGGTCAGAAAAGATGCTTGGAATGATTTCATTTTTTTTGAATTTATCAAGGCTAGATTTACAGTCCAGGATGTGATCTGTCCTGGAGAAGGTTCCGTGTGCACTTGAGAAAGAGGTGAAATTCATTATTTTGGGGCAAAATGTCCTATAGATATCAATTAGGTCTAACTGGTATATTGTATCATTAAAGTTTGTGTTTCTTTGTTAATTTTCTGTTTAGTTGATCTATCCATAGGTGTGAGTGGGGTATTAAAGTCTCCCACTATTATTGTGTTATTGTTAATTTCCCCTTTCATACTTGTTAGCATTTGTCTTACATATTGTGGTGCTCCTATGTTGGATGCATATATATTTATAATTTTATATCTTCTTCTCGGATTGATCCTTTGATCATTATGTAGTGTCCTTCTTTGTCTCTTTTCACAGACTTTACTCAACATCACTCATTATCAGAGAAATTATCAGAGAAATACAAATCAAAACCACAATGAGGTACTGTTCTTCTCCACTCAGAATGGCTGCGATCCAAAAGTCTACAAGCAATAAATGCTGGAGAGGGTATGGAGAAAAGGGAACCTATTACACTGTTGGTGGGAATGCGAACTAGTACAGCCACTATGAAGAACAGAGGGGAGATTCCTTAAAAAACTGGAAATAGACCTGCCATACGACCCAGCAATCCCACTGCTGGGCATACACACCAAGGAAACCAGAATTGAAAGACACATGTGTACCCCAATGTTCATCACAGCACTGTTTATAATAGCCAAGACATGGAAGCAACCTAGATGTTCATCAGCAGATGAATGGATAAGAAAGCTGTGGAACATATACACAATGGAGTATTACTCAGTCATTAAAAAAATACATTTGAATCATTTCTAATGAGGTGGATGAAACTGGAACCTATTATACAGAGTGAAGTAAGCCAGAAAGAAAAACACGAATACAGTATACTAATGCATATATATGGAATTTAGAAAGATGGTAACAATAACCTTGTATGCGAGACAGCAAAAGAGACACAAATGTATAGAACAGTCTTTTGGACTCTGTGGGATAGGGTGAGGGTGGGATGATTTGGGAGAATGGCATTGAAATATGTATAATATCATATAAGAAATGAATCTCCAGTCTAGGTTCGATGCAGGAAACAGGATGCTTGGGGCTGGGCACTGGGATGACCCAGAGAGATGGTATAGGGAGGGAGGTGGGAGGGGGATTCTGGATGGGGAACACGTGTACACCCGTGGCGGATTCATGTTGCTGTATGGCAAAACCAATACAATATTGTAAAGTAAAAAAAATAAAATAAAAAAAGAGAGAGACTGAATGCATACTAAACATGATGACTCATTGGAAAAGACTCTGATATTAGGAAAGATTGAAGGCAGGAGGAGAAGCGGAAGACAGAGGACGAGATGGTTGGATGGCATCACCAAGTCAATGGACATGAACTTGAGCAAGCTTCAGGATTTGGTGATGGATAGGGAAGCCTGGCATAATGCAGTCTATGGTGCTGCAAAGAGATGGACACTACTGAAGGACTGAACTGAATTGAACAAATTGAGAACAAAGACTAATAAATTTAATTGCATCAAGTTGTTGACTAGTTATCTATAACAACACATCACTTAAGTGGCTTTAAACTTCAAATTTATGACTCTACATTCAGAGTGGAATATTTTCTTCTTTTTTTTAAAAAAATTTATTTTATATTGGAGTAGAGTTGATTTACAATGTTGTATTAGTTTCAAGTATAGAGCAAAGTATTCAGTTATACATATACATATATCTCTTCTTTTTCTTTTTCTTTTAATATTGTATTTGTTTTGCCATACATCAACATGAATCCGCCATCATCCCACCCTCACTTTCTCCCACAGAGTCCAAAATACCATTCTGTACATCTGTGTCTCTTTTGCTGTCTCGCATACAGGGTTATCGTTACCATCTTTCTAAATTCCATATATATGCATTAGTATACTGTATTCGTGTTTTCCTTTCTGGCTTACTTCACTCTGTATAATAGGTTCCAGTTTCATCCACCTCATTAGAACTGATTCAAATGTATTCTTTTTCATGGCTGAGTAATACTCCATTGTGTATATGTACCACAGCTTTCTTATCCATTCATCTGCTGATGGACATCTAGGTTGCTTCCATGTCCTGGCTATTATAAACAGTGCTGCAATGAACATTGGGGTACACGTGTTTCTTTCAATTCTGGTTTCCTTGGTGTGTATGCCCAGCAGTGGGATTGCTGGGTCATATGGCAGGTCTATTTCCAGTTTTTAAAGGAATCTCCACATTGTTCTCCATAGTGGCTGTACTAGTTTGCATTCCCACCAACAGTGTAATAGGTTTCCTTTTCTCCACACCTTCTCCAGCATTTATTGCTTGTAGACTTTTGGATCGCAGCCATTCTGACTGGTGTGAAATGGTACCCCATTGGGGTCTTGATTTGCATTTCTCTGATAATGAGTTATGTTGAGCATCTTTTCATGTGTTTGTTAGCCATCTGTATGTCTTCTTTGGAGAAATGTCTGGTTAGTTCTTTTGCCCATTTTTTGATTGGGTCATTTATTTTTCTGAAATTGAGCTGCAGGTGTTGCTTGTATATTTTTGAGATTAATCTTTTGTCCGTTGCTTCATTTGCTATTATTTTATCCGATTCTGAGGGCTGTTTCTTTACCTTGCTTATAGTCTCCTTTGTTGTGCAGAAGCTTTGAATTTTAATTAGGTCCCATTTGTTTATTTTTCCTTTTATTTCCAATATTCTGGGAGGTGGGCCATTGAGGATCCTGGTGTGATTTATGTTGGAGAGTGTTTTGCGTATGTTCTCCTCTAAGAGTTTTATAGTTTTGGGTCTTATGTTTAGATCTTTAATCCATTTTGAGTTTATTTTGTGTATGGAAACTAGAAAGTGTTCTAGTTTCATTCTTTTACAAGTGGTTGACAGGTTTTCCCAGCACCACTTGTTAAAGAGATCGTCTTTACTCCATTGTGTATTCTTTCCTCCTTTGTCAAAGATAATGTGTCCATAGGTGTGTGGATTTATCTCTGGGCTTTCTATTTTGTTCCGTTGATCTATGTTTCTGTCTTTGTGCCAGTACCATACTGTTTTGATGACTGTGGCTTTGTAGTAGAGCCTGAAGTCAGGCAAGTTGATTCCTCCAGTTCCATTCTTCTTTCTCAAGATTGCTTTTGCTATTCAAGCTTTGTTGTATTTCCATACAGATCGTGAAATTATTTGTTCTAGCTCTGTGAAAAATACCGCTGGTAGCTTGATAGGGATTGTATTGAATCTATACTCATTTTCACTATATTGATTCTTCCAATCCATGAACATGCTATATTTCTCTATCTATAAGTGTCCTTTTTGATTTCCTTCACTAGTGTTTTATAGTTTTCTATATATAGGTCTTTAGTTTCTTTAGGTAGATATATTCCTAAGTATTTTATTCTTTTCGTTGCAATGCTGAATGGAATTCTTTCCTTAATTTCTCTTTCTATTTTCTCATTATTAANACAAGCTGGAATCAAGATTGCCGGGAGAAAGATCAATAACCTCAGATATGCAGATGACACCACTCTTATGGCAGAAAGTGAAGAGGAGCTAAAAAGCCTCTTGATGAAAGTGAAAAAGGAGATGTGTATAAGAGACAGATATATAGGTCTTTAGTTTCTTTAGGTAGATATATTCCTAAGTATTTTATTCTTTTCGTTGCAATGCTGAATGGAATTCTTTCCTTAATTTCTCTTTCTATTTTCTCATTATTAATGTATAGGAATGCAAGGTATTTGTGTGTGTTGATTTTAAATCCTGCAACTTTGCTATATTCATTGGTTAGCTCTAGTAATTTTCTGGTGGAGTCTTTAGGGTTTTCTATGTATTGGATCATGTCATCTGCAAACAGTGAGAGTTTTACTTCTTCTCTTCAAATTTGGATTCCTTTTCTTTCTTTTTCTGCTCTGATTGCTGTGGCCAAAACTTCCAGAACTATGTTGAATAGTAGTGGTGAAATTGGGCACCCTTGTCTTGTTCGTGACTTTAGGGGAAATTTTTTCAATTTTTCACCATTGAGGATAATATTTTCTGTGGGTTTGTCATGTATAGCTTTTATTATGTTGAGGTATGTTCCTTCTAGTCCTGCTTTCTGGAGAGTTTTTATCATAAATGGATGTTGAATTTTTTCAAAGGCTTTCTCTGTGTCTATTTAGATAATCATATGGCTTTTATTTTTCAATTTGTTAATGTGATGTATTACAGTCATTGATTTGTGGACATTGAATAATCTTTGTATCCCTGGGATAAAGCCCGCTTGGTCATGGTGTATGATCTTTTTAATGTGTTGTTGGATTCTGATTGCTAGAATTTTGTTAAGGATTTTTGCATCTACATTCATCAGTGATATTGGCTTGTAGTTTGTGTGTGTGTGTGTGTGTGGCATCTTTGTTAGGTTTTGGTATTAGGGTGATGGTGGCCTCATAGAATGAGTTTGGAAGTTTACCTTCCTCTGCAATTTTCTGGAAGAGTTTGAGTAGAATAAGTGTTAGTTCTCTAAATTTTTGGTAGAATTCATCTGTGAAGCCGTCTGGACCTGGGCTTTTGTTTGCTGGAAGATTTCTGATTATTGTTTCAATTTCCGTGCTTGTGATGGGTCTGTTAAGATTTTCTATTTCTTCCTGGTTCAGTTTTGGAAAGTTGTACTTTTCTATGAATTTGTCCATTTCTTCCATGTTGTCCATTTTATTGGCATATAATTGCTGATAGTAGTCTCTTATGATCCTTTGTATTTCTCTGTTGTCTGTTGTGATCTCTCCATTTTCATTTCTAATTTTACTGATTTGATTTTTCTCCCTTTGTTTCTTGATGAGTCTGGCTAATGGTTTGTTGATTTTATTTATCCTCTCAAAGAACCAGCTTTTAGCTTTGTTGATTTTTGCTATGGTCTCTTTTGTTTCTTTTGCATTTATTTTTGCCCGAATTTTTAAGATTTATTTCCTTCTACTAACCCTGGGGTTCTTCATTTCTTCCTTTTCTCATTGCTTTAGGTGTCAGTTCAGTTCAGTTCAGTCGCTCAGTCGTGTCCAACTGTTTGTGACCCCATGAATTGCAGCACGCCAGGCCTCCTTGTCCATCACCAACTCCCGGAGTTCACTCAGATTCACGTCCATCGAGTCAGTGATGCCATCCAGCCCTCTCATCCTCTGTCGTCCCCTTCTCCTCTTGCCTCCAATCCCTCCCAGTATCAGAGTCTTTTCCAATGAGTCAACTCTTTGCATCAGGTGGCCAAAGTACTGGAGTTTCAGCTTTAGCATCATTCCTTCCAAAGTAATTACAGGGCTGATCTCCTTCAGAATGGACTGGTTGGATCTCCTTGCAGTCCAAGGGACTCTCAAGAGTCTTCTCGAAGTGGTGAAAAGCAAAGGAGAAAAGGAAAGATATAAGCATCTGAATGCAGAGTTCCAGAGAATTGCAAGAAGAGATAAGAAAGCCTTCTTCAGTGATCAATGCAAAGAAATAGAGGAAAAGAACAGAATGGGAAAAACTAGAGATCTCTTCAAGAAAATTAGAGGTACCAGGGGAGCATTTTATGCAAAGATGGGCTTTAGGTGTAGAGTTATGTTATTTATTTGACTTTTTTCTTGTTTCTTGTAGTATGCTATTAATGCTATGAACTTTCCCCTTAGCACTGCTTTTACAGTATTCCACAGGTTTGGGGGTGTTGTGTTTTATTTACATTCATTTCTATGCATATTTTGATTTCTGTTTTGATTTCTTCTGTGATTAGTTCGTTATTCAGCAGCATACTGTTCAGCTTCCATATGTTGACATTTTTAATAGTTTTTCTCCTGCAATTGAGATGTAATCTTACTGCATTGTGGTCAGGAAAGATGCTTGGAATGATTTCATTTTTTTTGAATTTACCAAGGCTAGATTTATGGCCCAGGATGTGATCTATCCTGGAGAAAGTTCTGTGTGCTCTTGAGAAAAAGGTGAAATTCATTGTTTTGTGGTGGGCCTATTGTATCATTTAAAGTTTGTGTTTCTTTGTTAATTTTCTGTTTAGTTGATCTATCCACAGGTGTGAGTGGGGTATTAAAGTCTCCCACTATTACTGTGTTATTGTTACTTTCCCCTTTCATACTTGTTAGCATTTGTCTTACATATTCTGGTGCTCCTATGTTGGGTGCATATATATTTGTAATTGTTGTATCTTCTTTTTGGATTGATCCTTTGATTATTATGTAGTGTCCTTCTTTGTCTCTTTTCACGGACTTTGTTTTAAAGTCTATTTTATCTGATATGAGTATTGCTACTCCTGCTTTCTTTTGGTCTCTATTTGCTTGGAATATCTTTTTCCAGCCCTTCACTTTCAGTCTGTATGTGTCCCCTCTTTTGAGGTGAGTCTCTTGTAGACAACATATATAGGGGTCTTCTTTTTGTATCCATTCAGCCAGGCTTTGCCTTTTGTTTGGGGCATTCAACCCATTAAATTTCAGGTAATTATTGATAAATATGATCCTGTTGCCATTTACTTTATTGTTTTGGGTTCGATTTATACACCCTTTTTGTGTTTCCTGTCTAGAAAAGATCCATTAGCATTTGTTGGAGAGCTGGTTTGATGGTGCTGAATTCTCTCAGCTATTGCTTGTGTGGAAAGCTTTTTATTTCTCTTTCATATTTGAATGAGATCCTTGCTGGATACAGTAATCTGAGCTATAGGTTATTTTCTTTCATCACTTTAAGTATGTCCTGCCATTCCCTCCTTGCCTGAAGAGTTTCTATTCAAAGATCAGCTGTTATCCTTACGGGAATCCCCTTGTGTGTTATTTGTTGTTTTTCCCTTGCTGCTTTTAATATTTGTTCTTTGTGTTTGATCTTTGTTAATTAGATTAATATGTGCCTTGGGGTGTTTTGCCTTGGGTTTATCCCATTTGGGACTCTCTGGGTTTCTTAGACTTGGGTGATTATTTTCTTCCCCATTTTAGGAAAGATTTCAACTATTATCTCCTGAAGTATTTTCTCATGGTCTTTCTTTTTGTCTTCTTCTTCTGGGACTCCTATGATTCGAATGTTGGGGCATTTAACATTGTCCTAGAGGTCTCTGAGATTGTCCTCATTTCTTTTAATTCGTTTTTCTTTTTTTCCTCTCTGATTCATTTATTTCTACCATTCTATCTTCTACTTCAGTAACCTTATCTTCTGTCTCTGTTATTCTACTATTTGTTCCCTCCAGCATGTTTTTGATCTTATTTATTGCGTTATTTATTATATATTGACTACTTTTTATTTCTCCTAGGTCCTTGTTAATCTGTTCTTGCATCTTGTCAATCCTTGTCTCCAAGCTGTTTATCTGTGATTCCATTTTGATTTCAAGATTTTGGATCATTTTCACTATCATTATTCAGAATTCTTTATCAGGTAGATTCCCTGTCTCTTCCTGTTTTCTTTGGTTTGGTGGGCATTTATCATTCCTTTACCTGCTGGGTATTTCTCTGTCCCTTCATCTTGTTTATATTGTGGTGTTTGGGGTGGCCTTTCTGTATTCTGGCAGTTTGTGGAGTTCTTTTTATTGTGGAGTTTCCTCGCTGTGGGTGGGGTTCTACGGGTGGCTTGTCAAGGTTTTCTCTTTAGAAAACTTGTGTTGGTGTTCTGGTGGGTGGAGTTGGATTTCCTCTCTCTGGAGTGCAATGAAGTGTCCAGTAATGAGTTATGAGATGTCCATGGGTTTGGATTGACTTTGGGCAGCCTGTATATTGAAGTTCAGGGCTATGTTCCTATGTTGCTGGAGAATTTGCATAGTATGTCTTGCTCTGGAACTTGTTGGCCCTTGTTTTGTTTCAGTGTAGGTATGGAGGCGTTTGATGAGCTCCTGTCAATTAATGTTCCCTGGAGTCAGGAGTTCTCTGGTGTTCTCAGGATTTGGACTTAAGCCTTATGCTTCTGGTTTTCAGTCTTATTTTTACAGTCATCTCAAGACTTCTCCATCTATACAGAACTGATGATAAAACATCTAGGTTACTGATGAAAAGTTTCTCCACAGTGAGGGACACCCGGATAGGTACACAGAGTTACATAGAGAAGAGAAGAGGGAGGAGGGAGATAGAGGTGACCAGGAGTAGAAGAGGGAGAATCAAAAGAGGAGAGAGCAAGCTAGCCAGCAATCACTTCTCTATGTGCTCTCCACTGTCTGGATCCCTCAGAGATGTTCACAGAGTTACACAGAGAAGAGAAGAGAAGAGGGAGGAAGGAGACAGAGGTGGCCAGGCAGATATAAGGGGGGAATCAAAAGGAGAGAGACAGATCCAACCAGTAATCAGGTCCCTAAATGTTCTCCACAGTCCGGAACACACAAAGAGATTCACAGAGTTGGGTAGAGAAGACAAGGCTGAGGGAGGAGATAGAGGCGACCTGGTGGAGAAAAAGGATTGTCCAAAGGGGGAGAGAGCAATGAGGCCAGTGACCTCGCTCCCAAGTAAAAAAGATTGGGTTCTTAAAGGTACAAAACTGATAATAAATACCAAAATGCAAAGATTAAAAATCTAGAGTAGAGGTTGGATTTTCAAAAATCTAATATTAAAGAATAAAAAAAGAAAGAGATCAATGTCACAAGAATTATATATATATATATATGTATATATATGAAGTTTGCTTTAAAAAATAGGGTTTCTCTCTCTCTTTTTTTTTTTTTGCAAAGTAATAATAGGTTATAAAAATGAAAATTAAAGGAGTAATAGAGGACTTAAAAAATAAGAATGATAGTAAAAATAGTAAACATATCTATGACTTTCTCTGGTGTTGTTGTGGGCAGTGTGGGGTCAGTTCATTTTTGGATAGTTCCTTGATCTGGCTTATGTTTCTCAAGATCTATAGGCCCTTTCCTATGTAGTCAATACTAACTACAGGGTTGTAATCTATTGCCCCTGTCACTTCCAAGGAAGTTCCATCTGTTTTAGCTTCTTTTGTTTGCTAGTCTCTTAAGTGTCTAATTTCAGCCCAGACACAGGTGGTGGTGGTGGTGGACATTTTTTAGGCTCATTTGTTCAGTCGTGCTGTGGGGAGGGAGGGACGCTGCAAAAGAATAACACTGGTGCATGCTTGCAGTGTCTCAGTCACACTGGGTTTGCCCTCGCTCACAGCGTGTGTGTTTTCCCTGTCTACACTGCTTAGGCTCTAGGTTGCTTTGCCATGAACTGTCTGAGGCCAGTCCTGGGTAGTAGGCACTTCTCAGGTCTAAGCCACTCAGGTTCGGGTACTCGGGTAGTCCTCAGAGGCACAGACTCAGTTGGGCCTGTGGTTTGTGCCCTTCCCAGGTCTGAGCAGCTTAGGTGACCAGGTGTTTGGTGAGCATGGTTGCTGTGACTTATCACCTCCCCCATCCGTGTCACTTGGTTTTCTGGGTGTACAACCAGCGCACATTCTTAGGTGAATGTTGACCATCCAGAAACCCAAGAAGTCTTGGTTAGCAATGAAGCCTGCTTACAGTTTGGTAGATAATGCCTCTCTAGGGCTGTGATTGCTCCCTTCCGGCTCTGGCTGCCCTTGCCTGCCGGTCACCAGATAGGTGGATAGGTCAGGCTAGCTCTGCTTAGTCCTTTGTTCTGTGAGCGGGCCTGGCAGTATCTTAGGTTAGGGCTTTTCGCATGGTAGCTCTCCCACAGTCTGGTTTGCTAGCCCAAGTTAGTTCACTCAGATTGCCCTCAGGGCATGCAGACATGGTTCTTACTCTAAGTAGTGCAACCTGCACCTCCCTGCCCAGACCCAGATTATTAGTGGTGGATGCAGGCGACTGGGCTACTTCTCCACTGGGGGAGTTACCGATGGGCACCTAAGTGAGTTTTAATTATGTATTTATTTTTCCTCCCGGTTATGTTGCCCTCTGTGGTTCCAAGGCTCACCACAGACTCAGCAGTGAGAGTGTTTCCTGGTGTTTGGAAACTTCTCTCTTTTTTAAGACTCTCTTTCCAGGACGGAGCTCCATCCCTAAATCTTTTGTCTCTCTTTTTGTCTTTTATAATTTTTCCTACCTCCTTTCAAAGACAATGGGCTGTTTTCTGTGTGCCTGATGTCTTCTGCGGGCATTCAGAAGGTGTTTTGTGGAATTTACTCAGCGTTCAAATGTTCTTTTGATGAATTTGTGTGAGAGAAAGTGGTCTCCCTGTCCTATTCCTCCGCCATCTTAGGAATGCTTAGATTGGAATATCTTCTAAGGAAAAACAAAAATACTGCCTATCAAAAACAAAACCAATGAAAAGAAAAAGAAAAAATGGAAAGAATTCTGAAGCTATATTCAACAACTTCAGTTCAGTTCAGTTGCTCAGAGGTGTCCATTTCTTTGTGAGCCCATGTACAGCAGCATACAGAGCCTCCCTGTCCATCACCAACTCTTGGAGTCCACACATACTCATGTCCATTGAGTTAGTGATGCCATCCAACCATCTCATCCTCTGTCATCCCCTTCTATTCCTACCCTCAATCTTTACCAACATCAGGGCCTTTTCAAATGAGTCAGCTCTTCGCATCAGGTGGCCAAAATATTGGAGTTTCAGCTTCAGCATCAGTCCTTCCAGTGAACATTCAGAACTGATTTCCTTTAGGATGGACTGGTTGGACCTCCTTGCAGTCCAAGGGATGCTCAAGAGTCTTCTCCAACACCACAGTTCAAAAGCATCAATTCTTCGGGGCTCAGCTTTCTTTATCGTCCAACTCTCACATCCATACATTATCAGTGGAAAAACCATAGCCTTAACTGCACGGACCTTTGTTGACATAGTAATGTCTCTGCTTTTCAATATGCAGTTTAGGTTGGTCACAACTTTTCTTCCAAGGAGCAAGCGTGTTTTAATTTCATGGCTGCACTCAACATCTGCAGTGATTTTGGAGCCCAGAAAAATGAAGTCAACCATTGTCTCCACTGTTTCCCCGTCTATTTCCCATGAAGTGATGGGACCAGATGCCATGATCTTAGTTTTCTAAATGTTGAGCTTTAAGCCACCATTTTCACTCTCTTCTTTCACCTTCGTCAAGATGTTCTTTCATTCTTCTTCACTTTCTGCCATAAGGGTGATGTCATCTGCATATCTGAGGTTATTGATATTTCTCCCAGCAATCTGACTCCATCCTTGCTTCCTCCAGGCCAGCGTTTTCATGATGTACTCTGCATATAAATTAAATAAGCAGGGTGACAATATACAGTCTTGACGTACTCCTTTCCTATTTGGAACCAGCCTGTTGTTGAATGTCCAGTTCTAACTGTTGATTCCTGACCTGCATATAGGTTTCTCAAGAGGCAGGTCAGGTGGTCTGGTATTCCCATCTCTTTCATAATTTTCCATATTTTATTGTGATCCACACAGTCAAAGGCTTTGGCATACTCAGTAAAGTAGAAGAATGTGTTTTTCTGGAATTCTCTTGCTGTTTTGATAATTCACTGGATGTTGGCAATATGATCTCTGGTTCCTCTGCCTTTTCAAAAACCATCTTGATCATCTGGAATTTCATGGTTCATGCATTGCTGAAGCCTGGCTTGGAGAATTTTGAGCATTACTTTACTAGCATGTGAGATGAGTGCAATTGTGCTGTAGTTTGAGCATTCTTTGGCACTGCCTTTCTTTGAGATTGCAATGAAAACTGACCTTTTCCAGTCCTGTGGCCATTGCTGAGTTTTCCAAATTTGCTGGCATATTGAGTGCAGCACTTTTGAAGCATCATCTTTCAGCATTTGAAATAGCTCAACTGGAATTTCATCAAGTCCACTAGCTTTGTTGATAGTGATGCTTCCTGAGGCCCATTTAACTTCACATTCTAGGATGTTTGGCTGTAGGTGAGTGATCACACCATCATGATTATCTGAGTCATGAAGATCTTTTTAATAGTTCTTCTGTGTATTCTTGCCACCTCTTCTTAATATCTTCTGCTTCTGTCAGGTTCATACCGTTTCTGTCCTTTATTGAGCTCATCTTTGCATGAAATATTCCCGTGGTATCCCTAATTTTTTGAAGAAATCTCTTGTCTTTCCTCTTCTATTGTTTTCCTTTATCTCTTTGCATTGATCGCTGAGGAAGGCTTTCTTATGTCTCCTTGCTATTCTTTGAAACTCTGCATTCAAATTGGTATATCTTTCCTTTATTCCTTTTCTTTTTGCCTCCCTTTTTTCCATAGCTATCGGTACAGCCTCCTCAGACAGCTATTTACTTTTCTGCATTTGTTTTTTTGTGGATGGTCTTGATTCCTGTCTCCTATACAATGTCATGAAGCTCTGTCCTTAGTTCATCAGGCACTCTGTCTGTTAGATCTAGTCCCTTAAATCTGTTTCTCACTTCCCCTGTATAGTCCTAAGGGACTTGATTTAGGTCATACCTGAATGGTCTAGTGCTTTTCTCTACTTTCTTCAATTTCAGTCTGATTTTGGCAATAATATGTTCATGATCTGAGCCACGATCTGCTCAAAGTCTTGTTTCTGCTGACTCTATAGAGCTTCTCCATCTTTGGCTGCAAAGAGTATAATCAATCTGACTTTGGTGTCGACCATCTGGTGATGTCCATGTGTAGAGTCTTCTCTTGTGTTGTTGGAAGAGGGTGTTTGCTATGACCAGTGAGTTCTCTTGACAGAATTCTATTAGCCTTTGCCTTGCTTCATTCTCTACTCCAAGACCAAATTTGCATGTTACTCCTGGTGTTTCTTGACTTCCTACTTTTGCATTCCAGTGCCCTATAATGAAAAGGACATCTTTTATGGGGTGTTAGTTCTAGAAGGTCTTGTAGGTCTTCATAGAATTGTTCAACTTCAGCATTACTGATCAGAGCATAGACTTTTGTTACTGTGATATTGAATGGTTTACCTTCTAAATGAACAGAGATCATACTGTCATTTTTGAGATTTCATCCAATAATGCATTTCAGACTCTTGTTGACTGTGATATCAACTCCATTTCTTCTAAGGAATTCCTGCCCGCAATAGTAGATATAATGTCATCTGAGTTAAATTCACCTACTCCAGTCCATCTTAGTTCTCTGATTCCTAGAATGTCTATGTTCACTCTTGCCATCTCCTGTTTGACCACTTCAAATTTGCCTTGATTCATGGACATAACAATCCAAGTTCCTATGCAATATTGCTCTCTACAGCATCGAATCTTGCTTCTATCACCAGTCCCACCCACAACTCGGTGTTGTCTTTGCTTTGGCTCCATCCTTTCATTCTTTCTGGAGTTATTTTTCTGCTGATCTCCAGTAGCATATTGGGCACCTACCGACCTGGGGAGTTCATCTTTCCATGTCCTATCTTTTTGCATTATCATACTGTTCATGGGGTTCTCAAGGCAAGAATACTGAAGTGGTTTGCCATTCCCTTTTCCAGTAGACCACATTTTGTCATACCTCTCCACCATGACCCATCCATCTTGGGTGGCCCCACCTGGCATGGCTTAGTTTTACCGAGTTAGACAAGGCTGTGGTCCTTGTGACAGATTGGCTAGTTGTCTGTGAATGTGGTTTCAGTTTGTGTGCCTTTTGATGCCCTCTCTCAAAACCTACCTTCTTACTTGGGTTTCTCTTATCTTCGACATGGGATATCTCTTCATGGCTGCTCCAGCAAAATGCAGACGCTGTTCCTTCCCATGGAAGTAGGGTAGCTCCTCTCGGCTGCTGCCCCTGATTTGGCCGTGGAGTAGTTCCTCTTCACCACGCTTCTGTGCTGCTGTTGCAGCCGCCACACCTCTGCACTGCCATCACAGCTAAGGCAAGCAATAATTCAAAAACGTATTGATCCTCATATTGTTTCTATTATTGTGACAGAATCGTATGGATGTTAACAGGTAAAAGCACAACAATAATTAAAAGTAGTGTTCTCAAGTAAGACTTTCAGTGGATAGAAAAAGAGGTTCACACATAACATAAAAAACGTTTAATTCAAACCCTGCTGTCTTAAATCTTGAACTGAAAGCCTAAGTTTGTACCAACTAATTATATTCCTTTTTATTTTAATTTTTAAGGAAAATGTGTACTTCCTACTCTGACCACTGTAAAGCCTAGAAGCAATGACATCTTGATAACAGTGACTATTCTGAGGTCTAACATGTAGCTTCTAAATAAATTCCCCATGAGATGATCTTAAACAATGGATGATTTCAGGACTGGGTAAAGAAGTGCAGAAAATAATCTTTAGAATCTTGAAGGACCAGAAAGCTGAGGGACTTCAAAGACCAATGGGGACTGGACAGAAATTTTAGGAATCCAAATGAAAAGGCCAAACATCTATCAGTTTGTTGGGCAGAATGATGTTTCTGCTTCTCAACATACTGTTTATGTTTCTCATAGCTTTCCTACCAAGAAGCAAAAACCTTCTGATTTCATGGGTGCAGGCAGCATCCACAGTGGTTTTAGAGGCTAAGGTGAAGAAATCTGTCAGTGCTTCCACCTTTTCTCCTTCTATTTGCCATGAAGGATGGGGCTGGATCCCATGATTTTAGTTTTTTAATTTTTAAATTTAAGCTGGTCGAATGTGTTCAAATGGTAATAGGCAACATTCAATTTGTCACTGTGATAGATTCCTAGGGCACCAACACCATTCTGAGCCCTGAGAAAGGAAAATAATCATCTATATTTATGCTATTTTTGTTTCTATTAAGCATAGGTTATGTAACTGCAAACAGTTCCAGGAAAACAAGCTAGACTGTTCCTTCTGGGGGTGATGAGAGAGTGATGAAGAGCAGCTATAATACAGATGAGACCTCATTCACTGGCCTGCAGCTCACCTCCTGCTGTGGAGGTCTGGTTCTTAATAGATCAAGGACAGGTACTTGTCCTGAACCATTGTGCTGGTATTGTGGACTCCTGCTCTAAACCGAATAGTGGGACGTTCTGGAGGACAAACCACCCTGCTTCCACCCAGTTTCTGAACAAATAAATGGCATTAAATTTGAGAGAGGAATAATTATTTCTTCCTAAAGGAGAACAACCAAGTACAACATATGAGTACATTCTTTCAATAAATTGTGAAAAGACATTTACTTTTTGAGAATCAGGGAAATTTGCACATGGACTGGATATAAAATATTCATTTTATTGGGACAAAAAAGCATTTTTTTTTCATATCCTATCATTCTACCACAAATATTCATTAGGTACATTTTGTGAAATATTCTTTTCCCTAAAATACTTCAGAAAAATAAATAAGGATAAAAGAGAGAATGAAATGAGGATCTGTCTTAAGAACAGATAGCTGCTATGCTATGCATAGCTGCCATGGACTGAATTGTGTCTACCCTTGACTCCCAATGTGATGGTATTAGGAAGTAGGGCCTTTGGGAGGTATCCCGGTTGACATGGTGTTTTGATGGTGGTCCCTCATGATGGGATTAGCTTTTCCCTATTTTTCTCTCTTATTCTTCCTCTTCGTCCTTCCCTTCCCCCACCACATGTGAAAACATAGCAAGCAGAGTAAGACTGATGCAAGTCAAGAATGTCTTCACCGGGAACTCAACTGGCCATCACCTCGATGTTGCAGTCTCCAGTCTATGACAACCTGTGGGACTAAGAGGTTAGTTTTTACTTATTGATGCTGAATGATGAAATATAGGGTTCATGACACTCTTCTTTCTTATATTTGTTATGTTTGAAATTGTTTTGCAGTAAGAAGTTTACAGAAAGTCCATTTTGAAATTTCTGTCCTAGTGATATCCTGAGGAGTCCAAGATAGCAGATTCAGGCAGGTCCCCAATGAATGAGTGGTTGGAGGACCACATGCTCCTTACTCCAACTCATCTCTTGTCATCTGAAAACTGTCTCCTGCACCTGACACCCTTAACTTCCCCCCTCCACCATCTGCATCTCCATTCCACTGCTAAGCTGAGTCATCTAGCTGGAGATGTTCATGATTCAGGACAGGATATGAAAGCAGAAGGAATGCAGACATTTTTAGCGAGAATGAACCTGGCAGACCCATCTTGTTTTTCCCTCCTTTAGTGTGATCTACGGGTGAGGGATTGGGCCTGGGTAGGGAGGGAGTCACAAGTGGGACTGCATAGGCATCTGCAAGTGAAGAGAGGGGAAATTCAGAACCCAGTATCAGGAGGTAGGCAGCATGTACAGGACCCAGGAGGGAAGGAAGAAGCAGTGGGAAAAGAATAGTGCCTACCTGAGGGCCAGACCTACCTGAGTCTTCCAGTTAAAGTTGGAGGTCACGTTCTTCCTGCTGGAATTCCTGCTCCAGATGTGAAGGGGAGAGAGCTGTCCTCACTGCTAATGAGTCACAAGGAGAGGGACAGCCTATCTCAGAGTCCCTTTGATTCCCCTCTAACTGCGGGTATCATCCCAAGCCAGAGAGCAAATGGCAGATCATTTAAAAGATGACCTACTTTAAATAGTATTTAAAATATTACAAAATTTGTCTAAGAGTCCTGGTATATTTAGTTCCCAGAGTTTTTTTTGGGAGATGGTTCATCAGCCTAATTTGGGTTTCTGCTGAAGAATCTACAAGCTTCCCCATTGGTAACTTTTGACTTATAACTACCTGATCTCATCCCACAGAACCTAAATGATGGTAAGTTCCAATGGGCAAGGCTTCTAAGGTCCTCGGTGTCACAGCAGCTGTGTGCCAAGTGGTCTACCACTCCCAATCCTGAGACCAGGACCCATGAACATCACCAGATATTTACAGCCCCCGGCTCACCAGAGGCAGCCTCAGCATCCTCAGCAACACCCACCTCTGATCCACTTGTCCACTAATTGGCACTGAGCTTCAGTCTGGAACAAGTGTTCTGGAGCAAGTCCAGTCTCCCTCATCCAAGAGATGAGAAACTGAACCTTGGGGTGTATGACTCACCTTAAGGCTGCAGGTAAGTTAGTAAAGATTTGGGACCCAGGAACTATGGTTCCAAGGCTAGGAGACTTCCAGGAAGGGAAAGATGAGAGAAAGCTCAATTGCATCCACTGCTGGGTAGCTCTCAGATGTCTGCAAACACCAGAGTCGAAGTTTTTTTCCCATTGCCCCTCAAGTCTGGTTCCGATTTTATCAGCAGACCTGCTTCCATATAGCAGCAGGAAAGCAATATTCAGGGCTATTTCTTCTGGGTTCCAGGCACAGTGGGAGAGCCCCAGCTGTAGTGACCCTAGGAGGCAGTCAGGCAGGTGGTGACTGACTCATTCCCAACTCAGATCCCCAGAGCTCCAGCTCCTCCTTCACACAAGACAGACCCTTGGCTGACTGGGTAATATGAACCTGCATTCACAGCAAGAAGTATTCTCTTAGCCTTATGGCAGTGTAGATAATTGTCTTATGTTTCCTCAGGGAACCCCTGGCAGAGCGAGGTTGGGTTCTGAGACTAGCCTGAATGCAGGGGATGTGTTCCCACTTTGATGCTCCAAACAGACCTGGGAGATTCAAAGGCCTAGAGAGAATTACAATCAACCTTATGTTTTTTAGGGACTAAAAGAAAATGCTTATATGTAGAGACCCATGGAACTCTTTAGACTCACAGGATTTCAGATTTGATGCTGGAGATGGCAGACTGGGTGCAGAAATCTATACATTATCTGAGCTTGCATTTTCCTGAGCTTTGGTGTCTTTTGCTTCTAGTGTCACCTTTGATTTGTTTTTGCAGGATCTAATACAAGGGCTTGGAGACACCAGCCGGGTGTTAGTTGAAGCATGAGAGGGAGGCGCTAGTGAGAGAGTGAAATCCCAGCTCCCTAGCCTTGGGTTGGGGTACGTTTGAAGCACAACTTATATCCCAATTTCCCTGAGAAAACAGGCTGTTGCTTCCCTCTACATGACTTGCATGAAATCAGACCCAGACTGGTTTCTTCCTTTTTCATGTCCTGCTTCCCCTGAGACCTCACTGGTTTCTCTGGGAGATTTTTTTTTTTTTAATTTTGGCTGCACTAGGTCTGTATTGTTGCTCAGGACTTCTCCATTTGCATCGAGCAGGGGCTACTCTGTAATGGCAGTGCACTGGCTTTTCAATCCTGTGCTTCTCTTGATGTAGATCATAGGCTCTAGGGCACAAAGGCTCTGTAGTTGTGGCCCTCTGACATAGTTGCCCTGGGGCACTTGCAGTCTTCCCAAAGCAGGTCTCAAATGCATATCTTAAGCACTGGATCAAAAGGGAAAACAGTCTGGAAGGAATTTGAAATAAATCACTTTTACATGAAACTTGGCACCATGGCCCATTTATCAGGAGACTGATAGAGGATTGTCTCTGCTTCAAGCAAACTCTTGAGATCAGGACTGCTTGAGGTTCCCCTCCCAAGGGTTCCTACAGGATCCTGAAGCTGTCCTGCCATGTGACTTTATTCTTGCTTGAGTTTCTGAATCCCACACTAGAGCACAGCTTCCAGAGGGCAGGGCTGTTGCTTGACTCACTTCTAAGTATACATCCCTAGATACTGTCTCATTCAGACCCTAATGTCAAGAGAACTCTAACACAAAGATCAGTTATTCTGAGTGTTAGGTTACAGGTTCAACGACTGTAATCAGACCCTAAATAATGTTATCTTAAATACAATACAATTTCAATTCTCTGTCATATAATGATAGTGCAGGTCTCTCCACAGAGATGAGGGCCCACTTTTTTTCTTGTCACATCTTCCACTTGTGCTACTTACCTCTGGTCTAACATGGCTGCTCCAGCTCCTGTCATTACATGTGCATTCCAGCTAGTGGGACAGAAAATAATACTTCCATTTGGAAGTGACATATCACCTCTACTCAAATTTCACTGGCAGAAGTACCTTCCTTGGTCATGGCAAACCTGGGGGTGGTGGGCACACAGAAGGACAGAAGAATGTGATCCTACTGAAGAACATTCATGATGAATAACAAGGGCCACCACCCTTCATTCATGTCCCTGTATTCATTCTTCTTTGGTTCTCCCCACACAGGTCTCGGTCTGTTTTGGCCTGTAGATATGGATATAGATGAGGTTAAATATTTGTACAGCACAGGCTGTACATAGATGGTGAAAACAAGAAAGGAAAGAAGATAAGAAAGTATAAAAATTCAAAATCTAAAGGAAAGCATGCTTATAATCATAATTTTGCATTTATACAATTTAGGTAGAATGGTTGATGAATCAATTTATAAAATAAAAAATTAGAGAAATATAAAACATAAATGTATTCACTAAACCCCCCCAAAATAATAAGGTTATATCATATTAAACACATAGTAGTATCAGGATTAAGTTTGGATGCACATTACAAAAACTAAAACAACTATAACTTTAGCAAGATAAACTTGATTTTTCTCTCCCAATGAAACAAAGCTGGAGGTGGGCCAGCCAGAGCTTGGGTAGTATCCATCTCCATGGTTACCTGATTGTTCAATACAACTGTAGGAGTTCCAGCCATCACAACTAAACTCCAGACAACAGTTAGGAAGAAAGTAGGGAAGGGAAGAGTCCCATCTGTCAGCTAAATCAGCTTGAAAGCAGTCTTTATAGAAATCCCTCTTACAGATCTGCTTGCTTCTCAGTCACCAGTCATGACTAAGAGCACAGATGTGCAGGAAAGGCAGTCCTGAGGCTACTGGGCTCATGGTTATATAAAAAACTATTTTCAGTTTTGAAAGAGAAGCAGAGAATAAATCATTTTAGGTAGCCTGAAGTGCCTGCCTTAAAGAAAAAAACGTTTCTGAGTGGATTAGGGTTAATGACTGGGCACAGTGTGGGAGCCAGGAGGAAGGAACGGCAATGAGAAACAGCTAGATGGATCTGAACTGTGCTCCAGAAAAAAGAGGCAGACTGGTCAGTAGAGATCTTCTAAGGACTGAAGTGAGGATTATACATACCACATGACCGAATTTGGTTTGAAAACTGCATTTCCAACTCAGGTCCCAAATCTCTCTCAATTCTTCAGCTTCTAAATGCCTTGTCTTTGTTACCTCACATTCTGACCTACCTGTCTCACCTTCCTTATTTCTGTTCACATCACTTCTCCATCTAGTCCACCAGCATTGCAAGATCCAGTACTGAGGAGTTAGCAATACTTTCTAGAAGTGGGTAGAAACACAATGACTATTTCTACTTTAATATTTGTTTGTCCTTATCAAGGTCTTCTGAAGGACGGAGACGGCTAGAATTATGGAGGTCTCCAGTTTGAGGCCTTTTAAAAAAATTTCTTGTTACATTGGTCTGTTTGTGGTGATGCAGTCTCATAGTTGTTGTACTTCTGAGAAAGTATTTTATCTTGTTTTTGATATGTATTTTTCTTGAGTATAGAACTCTGAGTCAATTATATTTCTCTCAGCATTTTAAGATGTGGTGCCAATGTCCTCTGGCTAACATTGTTTCACATGCCTAATCTGCTGTCTTTCCCATTTTTTGTTCTACTGTGTCTGTTTTTCCTTCTGATTACATTTCTTTGGTTGATTGTTTTAATCAGTGAATTATCATGCACTTTTGAATAGTTGTCCTATTTCTTGTCCTTGAATTAACTGAACTTCTGTGTTAATGGGTTTAAAGCTTTCATCATATCTGGAAAAATTTCAGCCAGTAATTATGAAGTTCTTTTCTCTATTCTGCTTCTTTCACTTCCTGTGGGATTCCATTTACAGATATTTCAGTATTCTTAAAGTTGTTCCAAATCTCTGTGATGCACAATTAATTTTTTTCCCACAATCTTTTCATTTCTATTTTCCATGTCTCTATTTAACATACTTGGAAGCATTTTAATGTCCTTCCTTGCTAATCATGTAATGTATATTTTAACTGTGTTTTTACTAATGGATTTTACCCTCATTATGGATATTTTCTTGCTTCTTTACACATCAAAAAATTTTTTCTTCTTAAATTTATGTATTTATCTTAATTAGAGGATAATTACAATTCATATGGAAATTTTAAATTGGATATTGGATATGGCAATTCTTACCCTTTGGATGCTGGATATTTTTAATTTTTATAGATTATTCCTGGCACTGTTTGGAAACACTGTTAATTTCTTGGAAACTCTTGTATTTTTTGAAGGCTTGCTGTTCAAGTTTTTTAGGTGATATAAGACCAGCCTTTAGACCAGGTTTACTATTCCTCACTCGTAAGGCAATATTGTCTTCAGGGCCACACTAATGTCATGGGAATTATGAGTAATTTCCATGCTCGTGGGTGGGGACACCATTAGGCCTGGTGCAATTTGAGACTCAAGGATTGTTCCCTATAATTCTGACCAGTACTTTCAACTCTCTGCTGTAAACTGGAAGAGTATCACCTGTACACTCCCACAGTTCTCTGTGTGTAGCTCTCTCCTGTGAGCTATAACTATGTAGAGTCTCAAATCCATCTTCTTGAGGCAACCATTTGTCTCTGCCTAGATAGCCCTTCTGTGCATGTGTTGGAAACTATTTCTAGAGTTGGGGCAATTGTAGAACTCACCTTGCTTGCTCTCCGCCTCAGGAATCCATTCTCTGATGCCTGACATTTGATGTAAAAAACTGCTCTTTCATTTATCTCTTCTATTTTCAAGTTGATTGTGACAGGGGGATAAATGTGGCCCTTGCTCCTCTATGTCTACCAAAATGGAGGTCTCTCTGCAATCAGAACTCACTGAATGCCTTGTGAATGCTAGGCAGTGACTTCTGTTCATGGGTGCAGACTAACTAGGGATATGTGTTGGGGCTTTGGGGAGCCCTGTCTTGCTGGAGAAATATGACAATTACAAATAGCATTTGCTATGTGGTATGTTCAGTTTAGTTCAGTCGCTCAGTCATGTCTGACTCTTTGCAACCCCATGGACTGCAGCATGCCAGGCTTCTCTGTCCTTCACCAACTCCTGGATCTTGAACAAACTCATGCCATTGAGTCAGTGATGCCATCCAACCATCTCATCCTCTAGCCCTCTTGTCCTCCTGCCTTCAATCTTTCCCAGTAATAGGGTCTTTTATAATGAGTAAGTTTTTCACATCAGTTGGCCAAAGTATTGGAAGTATTGGACTTTCAGCTTCAGCATCAGTCCTTCCAATGAATATTCAGGATTGATTTCCTTTAACATTGATTTGTTGGATCTCCTTTTAGTCCAAGGGACTCTCAAGAGTCTTGTTCAACACCACAGTTCAAAACCTTTAATTCTTCATTACTTACCATTCTTATGCTCCAACTGTTACATCCATACATGATAAGTGTAAAAATCATAGCTTTGATTATACTGAACTTTTTCAGCAAAGTAATGTTTCTGCATTTTAAAATGCTGCTAGGCTTGTCATAGTTTTTATTCAAACAAACAAGCATCTTTTAATTTCATGGCTGCAGTCATCATCTGCAGTGATTTTTGAACCCCCTAAAATAAAGTCTCTCACTGTTTCCATTGTTTCTCCATCTATTTGCCGTGAATTGATGGGACAAAATGCCATGATCTTCATTTTCTGAATGTGGGTTTTAAGCCAGATATTTCACTCTCCTCTTTCACATTCATCAAGAGACTCTTTAGTTTCCTTCACATTCTGCCATGAGGGTGGTGTCTTCTGCATATCTGAGGTTATTGATATTTCTCCTAGCCACCATTATTCCAGCTTGTGCTTCATCCAGTTGGGCATTTCTCATGATGTTCTAAGCATATAATTTAAATAAGCAGGGTGACAATATATAGCCTTTACTTACTCCTTTCCTGATTTGGAATCAGTCAGCTCTTTCATGTTCAGTTCTATCTGTTGCTTCTTGACCTGCATACAGATTTCTCAGAAGGCAGGTAAGATGGTCTGGTATTCCCATCTCTGTAAGTTTTCCACTGTTTGTTGTGATCCACATGATCAAAGGCTTTTGCATGCTCAATAAATCAGAAGTAGGTATACTTCTGGAATTCTCTTGCTTTTCCTATGACCCAATAGATGATGGCAATTTGATCTCTGGTTCCTCAGCCTTTTCTAAATCCAGCTTGAACATATGGAATTTCACATCGCATGCACTGTTGAAGACTTGCTTGGAGAAAGACTTGCTTTGGTAGCATGTGAAATGAGTGTAACTGTATGGTAGTTGAACATTCTTTGAAATCGCCATTCTTTGGGATTGTGATGAAAACTACCTTTCCAGTCCTGTGGCCACTGCTGTGTTTTCCAAATTTGCTAGCATATTGAGTGAAGCACTTTAACAGCATCATCTTTCAGGATTTGAAATATCTCAACTGCAATTCCATCACCTCGACTAGTTTTGCTCATAGTGATCCTTCTTAAGACCCTCTTGAGTTCACATTTCAGGATGTCTAGCTCTAGGTGAGTGATCACACTATTATGGCTATCTGGGTCATTAATATTTTTTTTTGTATAGTTCTTCTTTTGTATATTCTTCCAACCTCTTATTAATATATTCTGCTTCTTTTAGGTCCATGACATTTCTGTCTTTTGTAAGGCCCATCTTTGCATGAAATGATCCTTCCCTAATGCTAATTTTCTTGAGCAAATCTCTGCTATTTCCCTTTCTACTGTTTTCCTCTATTCTTTGCACTGATCACTTCAGTTCAGTTCAGTCGCTCAGTTGTGTCTGACTCTTTGTGACCCCATAAATTGCAGCACGCCTGGCCTCCCTGTCTATCACCATCTCCTGGAGTTCAATCAGACTTATGTCCATCGAGTCCATGATACGATCCAGCCATCTCATCCTCTGTCGTCCCCTTCTCCTCCTGCCCCCAATCCCTCCCAGCATCAGAGTCTTTTCCAATGAGTCAACTCTTCGCATGAGGTGGCCAAAGTACTGGAGCTTCAGCTTTAGCATCACTCCTTCCAAAGAAATCCCAGGGTTGATCTCCTTCAGAATGGACTGGTTGGATCTCCTCGCAGTCCAAGGGACCCTCAAGAGTCTTCTCCAACACCACAGTTCAAAAGCATCAATTCTTCGGCACTCAGCCTTTTTCACAGTCCAACTCTCATAACCATACATGACCACAGGAAAAACCATAGCCTTGACTAGACGGACCTTAGTCAGCAAACTAATGTCTCTGCTTTTGAATATGCTCTCTAGGTTGGTCATAACTTTTCTTCCAAGGAGTAAGCGTCTTTTAATTTCATGGCTGCAGTCAACATCTGCAGTGATTTTGGAGCCCAAAAAGATAAAGTCTGACACTGTTTCCACTGTTTCCCCATCTATTTCCCATGAAGTGATGGGACCGGATGCCATGATCTTTGTTTTCTGAATGTTGAGCTTTAAGCCAGCTTTTTCACTCTCCTATTTCACTTTTATCAAGAGGCTTTTTAGCTCCTCTTCACTTTCTGCCATAAGGGTGGTGTCATCTGCATACCTGAGGTTATTGATATTTCTCCTGGCAATCTGGATTCCAGCTTGTGTTTCTTCCAGTCCAGCATTTCTCATGATGTACTCTGCCTATAAGTTAAATAATCAGGGTGACAATATACAGCATTGACGTACTCCTTTTCCTATTTGGAAGCAGTCTGTTGTTCCATGTCCAGTTATAACTATTGCTTCCTGACCTGCATACAGATTTCTCAAGAGGCAGGTTAGGTGGTCTGGTATTTAGAGAGCCATTTTGCTTTTTTGCATTTCTTTTCCATGGGGATGGTCTTGATCCCTGTCTCCTGTACAATGTCATCAACCTCATTCCATAGTTCATCAGGCACTCTATCTATCAGATCTAGACCCTTAAATCTGTTACTCACTTCCTCTATATAATCATAAGAGGTTTGATTAGGTCATACCTGAATGGTCTAGTGGTTTTCCCTACTTTCTTCTATTTGAGTCTGAATTTGGTAACAAGGATTTCATGATCTGAGCCACAGTCAGCTCCTGGTCTTGTTTTGTTGCCTGTATAGAGCTTCTCCATCTTTGGCTGCAAAGAATATAATCAATCTGATTTCAGTGTTGACCATCTGGTGATGTCCATGTATAGAGTATTCTCTTGTGTTGTTGGAAGAGGGTGTTTGCTATGACCAGTGCATTTTCTTGGGAAAACTCTATTAGTCTTTGCCCTGCTTCATTCCATATTCCAAGGCCAAATTTTCCTGTTACTCCAGGTGTTTCTTGACTTCCTACTTTTGCATTCCAGTCCCCTATAATGAAAAAGACATCTTTGTTGGGTGTTAGTTCTAAAAGGTCTTGTAGGTCTTCATAGAACCATTCAACTTCAGTTTCTTCAGCATTACTGGTTGGGGCATAGACTTGGATAACTGTGATATTGAATGGTTTGCCTTGGAGGCAAACAGAGATCATTCTGTCATTTTTGAGATTGCATCCAAGTACTGCATTTTGGACTCTTATGTTGACCGTGATGTCTACTCCATTTCTTCTGAGGGATTCCTGCCCGCAGTAGTAGATATAATGGTCATTTGAGTTAAATTCACACATTCCAGTCCATTTTAGTTTGCTGATTCCTAGAATGTTGATGTTCACCCTTGCCATCTCTTGTTTGACCACTTCCAATTTGACGTGATTCATGGACCTGACATTCCAGGTTCCTATGCAATATTGCTCTTGATAGCATCGGATCTTGCTTCTATCACCAGTCACATCCACAGCTGGGTATTGTTTTTGCTTTGGCTCCATCCTTTCATTCTTTCTGGAGTTATTTCTCCACTGATCTCCAGTAGCATATTGGGCACCCAATAACCTGGGGAGTTCCTCTTTGGTTATCCTATCATTTTGCCTTTTCATACTGTTCATGGGGTTCTCAAGGCAAGAATACTGAAGTGGCTTGCCATTCCCTTCTCTAGTGGACCACATTCTGTCAGACCTCTCCACCATGACCCGCCCATCTTGGGTTGCCCCGCAGGCATAAGCACGGCTGAGAGGAGCTATCCCACGTCCGAGGTCAGGGGCAGCGGCCTAGAGTGCCAAGCTGCGACAGCACAGGAATGGCCGAGAGGAGCTACCCTGCGTCCGAGGTCAGTGGTGGCCGGGAGGAGATACCCCACGTCCGAGGTCAGGGGCGGCCGAGAGAAGCCACCTCGTGCCCAAGGCCAGGGGCTGTGACCCTGAGGAGCCACCCAGAGCCTGAGGCCAGGGGCGGCAGCTGGGAGGAGCCACCCACACCCGAGGCCAGGGCCAGAGCCTGGGAGAAGCAACCCGAGGAGTGGTGGTTGCGCAGGCACAGGAGGGCCTAGAGGAGCTATCCCACGTTGAAGGTCAGGAACGGGGGCGGTAAGGAGATACCCCTCATCCAAGGTAAGGAGCAGTGGCCATGCTTTGCTGGAGCAGCCGTGAAGAGATACCCCAAGCTCAAGGTAAGAGAAACCCAGGTAAGGTGGTAGGTGTTGCAAGAGCGCATCAGAGAGCAGACACACTGAAACCATACTCATTGATCACTTAGGAAGGCTTTTTAAAAATCTCTTCTTACTATTCTTTGGAACTAGCATTCAGATTGGTATGTTTTTTCTCTTTTCCTTTTGCTTCTTTTCTTTTCTAAGTTATTTCTAAGGCATCCTCAGATAACGATTTTGCCTTTTTGCATCTCATTTTTTGGGGGAATGGTCTTGATGAGGTATGTACAGATCAAAACATAAAGATCATTGCATCCAGTTCCATTGTTTCATGGAAAATACATGGAGAAACAAAGAAAATAGTGACAGACTTTATTTTCCTGGGCTACAACATCACTGTAGTTAGTGACTGCAGCTGTGGGGGAAAAAAGAAGACACTTGGTCCCTGGAAGAAACGCTATGAAACACCTAGACAGCATAATACCAGCAAAGGTCTGTACAGTCAAAGCTATGCGTTTTCCAGAAGTCATGAGTGGATATGAGAGTTGGACCATAAAGAAAGCTGAGCACCAAAGAATTAATGCTTTTGAACTGTGGTGTTGGACGAGACTCTTGAGAGTTCCTTGGACTACAAAGAGATCCAATCTGTCCATCCTAAATGAAATTAGTCTTGAATATTCATTGGAAGGACAGATGCTAAAGCTGGACCTCCTTTACTTTGGCCAGTTGATCAATAGAACTGACTCATTATAAAAGACCTGGATGCAGGGAAAGATTAAAAGCAGGAGGCAAAAGGAAAGACAGAAGACAAAATTGTTAGGTGGCATCACCAACTTGATGAACATGAGTTTGAGCACGCTCTGGGAGTTGGTGATGGACAGGGAAGCCTGGTGTGCTCACCCCATGATATAGCAAAGAGTTGGACATGACTGAGAGACTGAACTGAACTGATGTACAGAGGACAATCAGGAAGCAAGTAAAAGTCTTTAAGGAAGGAGGAAGGAACAATTCCTGGATAGCTAACAATGATGGGTTGGCAGGCCATTTCAAGCTGGAGAAGCTGTAGGGAAGCAACTGTATGCCAGGTGGAGAGAATGGTATAAGAAAGACATGGCGGCAGTGCTGGGATTTCCCAGAGGACAAGATCCCTATTCTATTAAACTTTATCAATGTTCAATATTGTTAAATGATTGGAAACAGGGGTTTTGTTTTGGAAATGGTAGAGCAATATTCAATGGAAGCACTGATGCTGAAGATGAAGCTCCAACACTTAGGCCATCTAATGTGAAGACTTAGCTCATTGGAAGAGACCCTGATGCTGGGAAAGATTGTGGGCAGAAGGAGAGGGGTCGAAAGGATGAGACTGTGAAATGGAATCACTGACTCAATGGACATGAGTTTGAGGAAACTCCAGGAAATAGTGAAAGACAGGGAAGCCAGCTTAATGGCCAAACATGTGATCAGAGTGTCAGACATGACTTAGGAACTGAACAATACCAATGAGGACACAGCGTCCAGTGAAGGCTGTGGTCCTGGTTGGAGTGGAGAAAGATTTAGGTGGAAGGGGAGGCTTTCCATCCTCTGGTGCACGTCATGAATCCATGGCAAGGAGCACTAGATTTTGAATGTGTTACCAAACCTTGTTTTCTAAAAAATATCACAATACTATTTTCTGCAGGAGAGAGATCTTTGACTGAGTTTGTTCTCTAGATTTTACTGAGGGATGTGGAAGGGATCTGGAGTGGGCTGAGTCTGCAAAAGCCAGGTGACGAGCTGCTGGAGGGCTAGGCTTGTGGTAGACATTCTGCACTAGGTGGAAAACGAATCTAGAAAAAGTGTCCCTTCTGGAGTGGATGTGTCAAAGTATCACATTGTTTCGGCAAATCACATCGATGTTGTTTTGGGTCAAGGAAAACTGTATGATGTGACTAAATGAGAATGAATGACTAATTGTCTGGTTACATCATTGCATGGTTGGAGTCGTGCTTAAGAAATAAACCTAGATAAAGTCCACACATATTTCATCATTAAACAGCAGAGGAAGGTTTCTAAGGCAACTGTAGGTAATTTAAACATGAGGGGCCATATGGGGACAGTTTCATTTAACAGGCTGAGATTGACTGTACAGGTTGCCATACTTGTTGCCATGACAAGAAGCCATAACAGCTACTTGTTGCTATGCTGGAGATGTGGGAAAGCACAAAGAGACCAAAAGCCTTACAACTCTCCTTGCAGTGTGATTTCAGGCTAGTAGTAGTTGACAAGGAAAGGCTGACTGGTAAGGCTGGGAAGAGAGTAATCTGAGCCAGTAATAGTAACTCTTGTTGGGGCCCAGAAAACAGAAGCATCAGGTCAGTCATAGTTCTGTCACGGTTCAGAGATAGATGTCATTTGGCTTGAATCAATATTTAGCCTTGGGGATAGCAGCCATATCCTCTAAACAGAAGATTTCCTTCTCCCCAGATGGCAGAATAATTTATATTTGTTCCAGTCTCAGGAACCCAGAAAGCGCTCTCAGGGCCACTTGTTCTTAGCAGGCACATATGCAATCAATCTATAAGGTGGAATTATCATCATGGTGCCCATTTTCCAGATGAGAAAACTGAGGTTAAGGGACTTGATCAAGGGACTTGACAGCTAAGCATGTGAAAAGCCAATCACAAACCCAGGGTAACAGTCTTCAAATTGTGTGTTTTTGCTCCACATCCACTGGGAGAGGTGAGTGGCGATCTGGCACCAATGCTTAGGCAGAAGCAAGCAGTTTTCAGGCTTAAATTGAAGTAAGTAAGGAAAACCACTAGACCATTCAGATATGACCGAAATCAAATTGCTGATGATTATAAGTGGAGATGAAAGATAGATTCAAGAGATTAGGTCTGGTAGCCTGAAGAACTATGGATGGAGGTTTGTAACATTGTATGGGAGGTGGTCACCAAAACCATCGCCAAGATAAACAAATGTGAGAAGGCAAAGGGGTTGCCTGAGGAGGCCTTAAAAACATCTGAGGAAAAAAGAGAAATGAAAGGCAAAGGAGACAGGGAAAGATATACTGAATGTAACACAGACTTCCAGAGAATAGCAAGGAGAGATAAGAAGTCTTCATAGGTGAACAGTGAAAGAATTCAAGGAAAATAATAGAATTTTAAAGAGTATAGATCTCTTCAGGAAAATTAGAGTTACCAGAGGAACACTTCATGCAAGGATGCGCACAAGAAAGGACAGAAAATCAAACACCTAACAGAAGCAGATGAGATTAAGAAGAGGTGGCAAGAATGCACGGAAGAACTGAACAAATGGTCATAATGACCAGGATAGAGATGATGCTTGGCTCACTCATGTAAAGCCAGATATACTGGAGTATGAAGTCAAGTGGGCCTTTGGAAGCATCACTAGAAACAATGCTAGGAGAGGTGATGGAATTCCAGTTGAGCTATTTAAAAATCCTAAAGAATGAGGTTGTAAAAGTGCTGCATTCAGTATGTCAGCAAATTTGGAAAACTCAGCAGTGGCCACAGTGCTGGGAAAGGTCAGTTTTCATTCCAATCCAAAAGAAAGGCAATTTCAAAGAATGTTCAAATTATCATGCAACTGAGCTCATCTCACTTGCTAGCAAGGTAATGCTCAAAATCCTTCAAGCTAAGCTTCAACTTTCCATGAACTGAGAACTTCCAATATACAAATTGGTTTAAGGAACCAGAGATCAAAATGCCAACGTCCATTGGATCATAGAGAAAGCAAGGGAATGCCAGAAAACATTTCTGTCTGCTTCACTGACTATGCTAAAGATTTTCACTGTGTGGACCACAACAAACTGTGGAAAATTCTTAAGGAAATGGGAGTACCAGATCACCTTACCTGTCTCCTGAAAAGTCTGTATGTAGTTTAAAAAGGCAGTTAGAATCAGACACGGAACAACTGAAAGATTTAAAACTGGGAAAGAAGCGTGACAACGTGTACATTCTCACTCTGGTTATTTAACTTCTATATAGGATACATCATTTGATATGCTGGACTGCATAAATCCCAAGCTTGAATAAAGATTGCTGGGAGAAATATCAACATCCATAGATATGAAGTTGACACTTCCCTAATGGCAGAAAGCAAAGAACTAAAGAGCCCCTTGATGAGGAGAGGAGATGCAAAAACTGGCTTAAAACTCAACATTCAAAAAGCTATTCACAAGATATATTCAACATTCATGGCATCTGGTCAAACCACTTCATGTCAAATAGATGAGGGAAAAGTGGAAACAGAGGCAGATTTTATTTTCTTGAGTTCCCATACCACTATGGACCTTGACTGCAGCCCAAAATTAACAGACACCTGCTCCTTGGAAGGAAGAAAGGCTATGAAAAACCTGGACAATGTATTAAGAAGCAGAGACTCACTTTGCTACTGAGGTCTCTACTGTCAAAGCTATGATTTTTCCAGTAATCATGTACAGATGTGCGATTTGGACCATAAAAGGGGGAATGGCAAAAAATTGAGCTTTAGAACTGCGGTGCTTGAGAAGATTCTTGAGAGTCCCTTATAAAGCAAGGAGATCAAACCAGTCAATCTGAAAGGAAATCAACCTCTGACCCTGCTGTCTCAGCTGAGACATCTACTGAGGCCCTCCAGGTGGAAAGAATGGATGCTTTCACTGCACAAGTGCCTAACCATGGCAGCTCCAAGCAAATAGTTTGTAGCTCCACCCTTGGAGGAAGCTCAGAAAGGCTGAAGGCTCTGTGTACCCTAGGTCTCGTGATACATGCATTACATTCTCCCAACAGCATTGGAGGCCAAGGAAGGGGCATTCTGGGCCCTGGAGGAGGGGGATGGCTCAGGGATCCACTCGGGCCACCACTTACCAAGTAGGACTGGAAAGGACAGAGCAGGTATATGTGGCATAGAGCTGGTGACTGTGGTGTGGGAACAAGAGGTAACAAGCTCTGCATGAAGTACCTCACCCAAAATCCCCTGGAGGAGAAGATTTCATTACCCCTTATAATTCCTCTGAATGAGGAGGTGGTGGAGTTGGTGTGTCATCACAAACTCTTCCATGGCCTATACCATCTGCCAGTTGCTATCCTTGGGGCTGCCTCTCCCCAGCTTCAGTCATGTAGTTCTGGAGGAAATTGACAATTATGTGTGCTGCCATGTCAGGGCCAAAGATCATGTAAAGCCAATCATAAGACCCCATGTCCCTGCCAGGATGGCTGATCTGGGGCTGTACATGTGATCTGAGGTGGATCTTTCAGAGAACACCTTTGAACTCTGATGTCTTCAACATTTTCTTTCCTTATTGGAGATGCCTTCAGGATATAAAACCCTAGGGCAGGTAGCCTGGACTTCCTCACTGGGTGTAGAAGCCTTAAGGAAGAAAATTGCCAGGCTAAGACCATCAAAGAAGAGGGAAGGGAAAGAGCGAGGGTGAGAGAGAATTGATGACTTTTGATTTCTTGGGTCCAGTCACCGAGATCTTTGTATTTGCTCTGTTTCTTGCATCCTAGATTCCCAGAATCATTTCAATGAGTCTCCCTGTTTCTTGAAGCCAGTTGGATTAGGGCTCCTCTCAATTTTCATTCAGACTTGGTTTTAGATCCTTCACTCCCAGACAAAAACAGAGGCACCAATTTCTTTCAGCACCATTAAGAGTGAAACCCTTTATTCTTTACTGAGAATAGGGTGTGCAGACCACCAAATACAGTTCACCAGCATCATGGGCAGGAGTGCCCAAAGGGTGAGTGAGTATGTGTTAGGATCGGCCTTACTGATTCCTCAACCACTCTAAGCATTTACACTGCCCGTGCCAGGCCAATCCTGTCATTTCCTCGATCAAAGACTGAGAAATACTGCCTCAGGAAGACGTCACCCAGGATCCAGGTCTCTGCAGATGGACTCACTCTGTTCACTTGAAAGGGGGAATAGCACTGGCCTCTAGAATCCTGGGGGAGTCAGAGACACACACCAGTCAGCATGAGCCGTTACCGGCGATTCCCCCCAATATCCAGACCCAGCACACTTTTTTTATTTCCCTCTTTTCGTAAGTATCAAGGGGTTTTCTCAGCAGCAGGGGATATGACAGTTTATCCAAAAGAAAGAAGGTCAAATCATGAGGTTGCCATGAGGAAGGGTGTGGGGGAGGGGAGGACTGGGAGTTGGGGAAACAGAGGAATGAAAGACAACAAAGTCCTACTGTAGAGCATAAGTAACTATATTCAATATTCAGTGATAAACCACATGAAAAAGAATGAAAAAAAAGAAAGAAAGAATTTTTATGTGTATAACTGAGTCACATTGCTGTGCAGCAGAACTTAACACAACACTGAAGATTAGCCACAATTCAATATAATTTTTTAGAAAAGAACAAGTGTGCCCATAGTTCTCCTCACTCACTGTTTCCTTCCTTCTGACTTCTGCTCTTTTTTTTTTAATGTTAGTTCAAACATTTTATTTCTTTTTTCTTTTCTTACTCCTTCTCCCCTCCTTTCATTTATTTATTTTTAAGTTTATTTATTTTAATTGGAGGCTAATTATTTTACAATATTGTATTGGTTCTGCCACACATCAACATGAATCTGCCATGAGCGTACACGTGTCCCCCATCCTGACCCCCCTCCCACCACCCTCCCCATACGATCCCTCTGGGTCATCCCAGTGCACCAGCCCCAAGCATCCTGTATCGAACCTGCACTGGCAATTCATTTCTTATATGATATTATACATGTTCTCTGTCAGGTCTCCTCCTGCATCCCCACAACCCGTACTTTATTAAAAAACTTTATTTTGTTTTGGAGTATAGCTGATTAACAATACTCTGAGTTTCAGGTGAACAGTAAAGGGACTCAGTCGTATTTATCCGTGCATCCTGGTCCCAAAGATACCCCTCCCATCCAGGCTGTTATATAACTGAGGAGAGTTCCCTGTGCTACACAGTAACTTGTTGCTGGTTATCTATCTCAGAGCAGTGCCCACAACACGTTCCTGATGACTTAACTCAGGAACTCTGCAAAGCCTCCTTCAGCCCACACTCACCCTCTTTGGCCACTCCAGACTTGGTTGTGTAATATACTCTGGTTCCCATCCCCACTGGTCAGTCCATAGCCCTCATCTCCCCCAGTAAGTCTCCAGTGCCCCAGTGCAGACAGACCACCTTGAGATGCTATTTGCATGGAATCCAGTGCAGTTTTGCCTAGAACAAGCAACCCTCCACATGGCTTCATGAGTTTACAGTTTTAGAATTCCTGAAATTCCATATCTTCCTCAAACCTTCTTTGAGCCCATCAGTCTGCCCTGAACTCTCTCAGGGAGCTGACATGAAGCCTCCACCCTGTGCCGGGGCTGAGCAGTCACTGGGCACCCTTTATTCACCTTAGTTTCCAACCTCCCCACAGAGGGGTCAGGTACCCCAACTCACAAAGGAGGCACCTGGCCAGAGCAGGCAGAAGATGCAGCCGAGAACTAGGCTGACCATGTAATTTATCATCCAAACCAGGAAAACTTTGAGAAGGGAAGGGAGACTGTTAACATATGCTGAAACATCACACTAGGACTGTCCCCAGTCATTCTCCTTGTAACATGGCCTATTTCAGGGACTGCTAAAGCTGACGTTCATGTTCATGCACCTAAAGGTTCAGATTGAATTGCAGCTCTTTGAGGACTGAGGACCTTAGTGTTCCCCTCTCCCTGACTCCCACCATGCTGGCATGGTGTGGCGTCTCCACATTTATTTCAGGAAGATCAGTGTCCCAGACGGCCCTTTACTCTCAAGTGATTGATTTTCTGGCAGGCACTAGCCCAGCCACAGGGCTCAACAGCATAGGCAATGGTGTACATGGCCTCCAGAGGGCGCCTCCTCCCAGCAGCAGCCCAAGGGTTCCTGCAAGCTCCAGTTAGAGAACCAACCCACAGTATTGTCCCCTCACCTTGACAAGGTAGGCTCGAGCTGGCACTGGGTAGTTGATGCCATTGATGGTGAAGATAATAGAGGGCAGGGCATAGACCGCAGAACATGAAACGAAGTACTGTTAGAGAGAGAGGGTGAGAGGTTGACCCTGGAGATCCTTGTTGTGTGTGGAGACAGGGAGTGACCCTGGGGCATGACCCTTCACCTCGAAACACTGTGGTGTGGCACCGATGTGCTTCTGTATGTTATCGACCACTGTTCTTGGGCCAAGGATCAGTGATGTCCCGGTGCCCACAAGGGCCTTGCAGCCACCAGAACAAGCAATAACCTTTCTTCTCATGGAGATGCTGAGAGACAATGGAAGAAAGCGGGCATCAAGGTCACTCAAAGTCTCCCCAGAGTTGTCCCCTTCCCAACTGTCCCTAAACAGCCCTTCCTCTCTTTCCCTCTTTTCCTTTGCTCTCGACCCAACACCTTTCTTGACATCCTCGAATGCAGTACTTGAATACACCAGGGTCTTTTGTACCTTGACACAAACTGGACTTCCTTCCTAGAAAACTCCGGTCCCTTTTGACTAGCAAATTTCTTCTCATCTTCCAGATTCCAGCTTAATTGTATGGTTTTCAGGAAGTCTTTCCCCCGGTGTTTATCAGTCTCCTGTGTTGGTCACTTTCTGTAGACCCTTCCTCATGTCTGCTGCTGCTGCTGCTGCTAACTCACTTCAGTCGTGTCTGACTCTGTGAGACCTCATAGAGGGCAAGCCACCAGGCTCTGCTGTTCCTGGGATTTTCCAGGCAGGAGTACTGGAGTGGGCTGCCATTGCCTTCTCTTCATCATGTCTACCATGTACCAAAGTCACAATTCACTATGTGGGCAGGTCACTTCATGTACATCTGCCTTCTTAGATGTGAAGGCAAGTTTTATTCTCCTTGCCTCCTAAAATGCCTGGCATACAGTGGATGCCAAATGGTTGTCTGTTCAATGAGTGAATGAAGACTTAGAAAACAATAAGTAACCTCCAGAGAGCTGTATCTGGTGAGGAACAAATAACGGGTCTCACACAGAGTGAAGGTGGAGATTCTCAGGGGCAGCAGATTCTCATAGTAGGGGGAGAGAGAGGCTCCTCTGGGAGAGGGTGTCTCCCAGCACTGCTCCTACAACCAGCTCAGACGCTGAGACCCTGGCCAGGAAATACATGACTAGCCTGCAGAAACTCCAAAGGATAGGTCAGCTTTTGTCTGAGGGTATCACACAGAATCCTGTCAATTATGCCTCTTGTCCTCAGGTCACTCCTAGATCCCACATTTCTGATTCTCTGTTATAGCCCCTGCCCCACTCTGTGCTCAAGAACATGGGGTGTCTTTTTATTAATTGCTTTCATGTCTTAAGACTGCAGCCAAACTCCCTCCACTGATGCATAGCTGCTCCCAAAGAAGACTAATTTCCCCCATTTTCTCAGGACTGTCCCTGCTTTTAAACTGACATGTATCTGTATTGAGAACTTCCTATGTCCTAGGTAGCCCTGGACAGTTGATCATCTTATCATAACTCTGTCCAGGCTGGAGAAATTCTCCCTGAACCTCTGTTCACCACACTGTAGAGTCCTCTAACCATGCTCCACACCTCAAAGGGCTGTGGGTGCAGCCCTTTCCCCGCTGAACAGACCTCTTTAGACTCTTCAGGACCCTGGTCAGAGGCTTGCTCAGAATGCCTGGGGATTATGAACCCATGGGTTGTTTGTGTATCTATGTGCTTGTATGCTTGTTTGTATGTTTTTGTATGTGTCTCTGTGTGTGTTTGTGTGTCTCTGACTAGCTATGCATGTTTATATGTGTTCCTGTGTAGGTTTATATGTGTCTGCTTGTGTGTTTCCATGTGTCTGTGTGTCTGTGTTGTTGTGGGTGGTGTATATGTCTGTGTGACTGTGTGCCTGAGAATGCATTTGTGTGTTTCTGCCTGTGTTCATGTACAGTAGTGGGAGCATCACTTGGGCTCAAGAGGGAGAGGCTTACCGGTCCAAGTGTACACTCCACTCGCCCGGGTGGATCAATGGTACCCAGTTGAGCTCTCCCTTGTAGTAGCGGTGGTCCACCCCGCCAAACATCACCACACTGCCCTCCCGCTTGTCTCTAGAGAGAAGAGAGGTGGGGGGATCCTTGGAGGACAGTAATAACAGCACTGGCTGAGAGCTGTGCTTGTCCACCCATCAAGGCCCTAATAAGGTCCCCATGTACAGATGCAGAAATAGCATCTAGGAGAGATTGAGATTCAGAATGAGGTCTTTTACAGTGGCACAGAGGAGGTTAGAAGCGAATCAGTTGGCTGGGCTCCACCCACTAAGTCTTCTGAAGACTCCCTGGACCTCCAGCGACCTGAGTGCTCCGACACCCTCAGAGGACAGGGTGCTGAAGCATTTTGGCTTTCCCCTTGCCCACCTTGTCATTTTTCAGGAAAATCAAGGCCGGGAGTTCTAAGCATTTGGGTTCAGGTCACCCAGAGTTGGCTCCACTGGCTTGTGACATCTATTGTCTAAAGGGCCCCACACTCAGAAGGGAACCCACCTCTGCTTTCTCTGTCTTGAAATGCCTAATATTTCTTGAAAAAGGAGTCCCACACTTTTGTGTCCTACACTTTTGTTTTTCATTGCCTCCTACAAATTGGGTAGCTGGTCCTGGGCTCCAAGTGAAATGCTAATGAGGAAGGAAAGATATCCACCAGCCTTCTCCTTCCTTTCTTATCAAATTCATAAGCAAATCCTAATGCCTTTTCCTTCAACTTGTTTCCTGTTGCTTTCCATTATCCTTCTTTCTCATTCACTCCCCTAGACCAAGTTACTGGTCTTGAGCCCAGGATCAGGGTTGTCTTCCAATAAAATTTTATTTATAAATGCCAGGGGTGAGGCCAGGTAGGGCCCTGGGGCCATATTTATGGTGGGTTAGATTATCTCTCAGGATACCATTTTATCAAGTGTTCTATAATTTTCTTGCAACTAAAAGCATATTACACCTAATTTGGAGAAAGAGATTGTCCATCTCAGACTTACTTGCTCAAGTAGAAGGCAAAAACAGGCTCAGAAAATGCACCTTCATTCTTCAGCTTGTCAAAGATGGGGATGGCTCCAGAGAAGGACATGTTGGGATAGTTCAAGCCCAAGATGCCATCAAAAGGGATATCAAACCAGGTTTCCAAAAAGATTAGATCAAACGACTGGTCAGTACTTACAAGGTCCCCAATCTGTGGGAGAGAAGAGTATTCCCACTTACAGATACTTGAAGTGGAGCTAAGACTGGGCTGGGGTGCCTTGCCATTTTATCCTCAGAGAAGAATTGAAGCTGGGCTCTGTCTTCGTGGTCCACAGAAGGTTAGAGCAAGGTGGAAGGAGAATTTGGGTTCCATTTGAGAAAGGCTGTGAATTTTAAAACATCTGACCCTCTGAAAAACACCATGTCAGTGAGTCCAATTGGCCTGATGGCTTCTGTACATGTGGGGCAACCAAGAGTCAGGCCAGGTCCCATTGGTGCCACCTTATGGACAAAACAAGAGCAAGATAGCCTTTTCTTTGGCATCACTGTGACCTAATGACAGGAATGGACTGCATTTTATGTAAGCTACTGTGGCTTCTGCATCTGTCCAGGAAGACAGAAGCTGAAAACACAATCTTGCTTGCAGGGTTCTATGAAATTATTGCCTGGGGGATTCACTTTTGGGGATATGTGTATATTTGTATGAGTGTGTATGAGAAAGAAAGAGAGACAGGGGAACTATTCAAATACTTTGGGGGAGGCAGGACATATGTTTATTAGACTCTCTAGGGTCCTCTAGAGTGAGAACTCATTTATCAGGCCCCTTGACTTCTCAGGCTTCCAGTTTCCCACTCTGGATACCTGAAGTCCTTGACTGCACCCAGGGCCCCCAGATCAGTTTTACCCGGTCCGCAAACACCCCACAGCAACTTCAGTCCTGAAAAGCCAGCCTAACTCCACCTTTTATCAATGTGTGACCTCAGCAAGGCCCTCGCTGGCTGCACCTCAGTTTCCTCATATGTCTCATGAGCTAATCAGAGTAACTGCTATGTGGGATTGTTGCAGGATTAAACCAGTTATCACCGGAAAGTGCCTGAAACAGTCTGTGAATATAAAAGTGAGTGCTTTTATCCTTTCTTCTCGCTCACAGCAAAATGAACCTTGAACTCCTCATGGGCAGAGGAGCTGCAAGTCCACACCTCAAGCCACTCTCTGGGTTAGCTAATCTGTTTGTTCATATGTCACCATGGACACTGCCTCCTCAGAGACATGATTCTGTGAATAAGATGGCTAATATCTATGGGAGTTAGGCTAGGAAGGGTACTGCCAGACGGTTCTGCATCTGTTTTGCAAGCATTGGTCACTCCATAGCCAGTCATGACTCAGCATTTGTTACAATGTTACCCGAACTGTGTCATGAGCAACAACTCCTCTCATCATTCCAGAACCGAAGTAGATTCTGAAGGTGTCATTGGTAAACCGGAAGGTGGAAGACTGGTGATAGTTGAACTTATCTTGTTTACCTGCAGAAACAAGAGATGAGTGTCATCAGATGCCAAGGTTGGAAACAGGGTGGCAGGGCCAGTGAAGGATGGTCTGGGTACGGGGGGTCTGTACTCACTTACAGGGTCTCTTGGTTGGGCTGAGGCAATTGATGGAGGGCACCAACAAGTCAGATGAGCTTGTGTCAAAGACAACCTGGAATTCCTGAGGAGGTGTTCCAATGGTGATTTTACCCACGTAGAGCATCTACAGGGAGAAGGAGTGAGTGAGTTAGTGCAGAACTGGCTACCCTCTATTCCCACACTGATGTCTCCCTCTGGGTGTCTCATATCTCTGGAGATCACTTTCTAACCACCGTGCAGCTGACAGACTTTCATCACAGAGGTATCTGCATTTGATATATTTTTCCTGTACTACATTGTATGCAGGATATTCACTCTATGACCAGGCATTGAAGTGGTACCTCCTGCATGGGAAGACCAGAAGCATAATCACTGCACCTCCAGGACTGCTGGGCACCCAGGGTAGTCCTGGTGCCTTCATTTGAGAAGCTCTGTCCTCTCTTCAAACCCAGCCTTAGCATCCCCTTCTCCAGGAAGTCCTTCTTGATCAACCCCAGCCACTCCCTCTAAACTCAGACCACATCCAATCAACACCGCATAGGTGACCATTTCATTTGACATGTATTTACTCTTTGCCCATCTCTCAGGCCGGCATGGACATTCTTAAAGACATTTTGAAGACAAAATAAGCCCTTTTTCCAATCTAAAAACAGTAACCACAGTGATTCTTAAGGCCATACACGGAATACAGGTTCAATAACTTTTTGCTGTTGTCGTTCTTGCATCTGTGAAAACTGAATTTCTCCACCTGAGGATTCACAATTGCTTTGCAGTTGATTCTGCCTTTTGATCGGTGACGGTTCACTCTTCTTCTGTAAGTGAGTGGCTCACTAAGTTCAGAAGGAACAATCTCCCTTAAACTAATGACACATCTTTGACACAGAAATGGATATTTACCTCCCACCTGGTAATTGTTGGGCTCAGTCACAAAGACCAACAGTTGAGGATGAGGGTGCCTTATCCTCTGGTTGGGCTTCCGGTTTTCCAGGGTTTCTGCCTCCTGCAGGAACTCCAACCCCAACATCCCACCTGACACCTCCAGAGGAGCCTCAGTACTGGCCAAGAGCACCAGGGGGCGCTGAGGAGCACCATCCTCCCAAAATACTCACATCGGTGATGTTTCTCAGGGGGTGAATAGTTAGATTTGAGGCACGAAAAGAAATCTGAGACAGTCTGTAAGCATGTTCCTTCAGGAAACTGTTCAGCATCTTTTTTCCACTGAGGGTGTTTCTCATGGTCTTCACTCTCCTTAGAGGTATTCTTTCAGAGAGCATTTGACAAAGAAAACAAAGAAGATGCTATAGTTAGCGGTCAGTGTTAAGGTATAACTGTCATTGTAACGGCTCTGTGTATTTTCTAATAATTTTTATGAGGGACATTATTATCAGAATTCTATGCATATGCCATGACAAAGACATAGATTTGAATACAGGTTCTGTTCTGCAATCTTGGGTAAGCCATATGATCATGTGGTGTCTCAGTGTCCCCTTCGGTAAAATGATGGAGTGTAACAATATAACCCCCCCAAATAGAATATCTTGGGGATAAGTGAAGTGATGGATATAAGGTACCTGATAAATAGGAAGTCTCAACAATGACAGCCATTAGCATTGCTGTTGCCATCCCACTCTAACCTTCTCACAGAAACTCAAGGAAGGAGTTAGAAGGGGTACTCTTATCCTCTTTTACAAGGGAGCAATTTGAAATGCAAGAGGTTTCTGAGTTGGAAGTGGTCACACTGGTTGTCAGATATAAAACACTGTTTATAAAACAGTGTATCTTTCTCCACATTGAAAGAGAAGAGAGAGTTGAAAGAAGAATCAAAAATATAGGGAACAAGTAAGGCAAACTCAGAGGCTGAAAAAGAAAGGAAGAGTCAAATGAAAAATAAAACAAAAACACTGAGAGACATACTCCCAGTGTGTCCCCAGACATACTCCCACACTCCCAGTGGCTTCCAAAGAGATGGAGAGATAAATGACAGTGATACAGAGATGCAGACATAGGCATATACACACTAAAGTAGACAGGGGAAAAAGAGGACATGTTGGATAAAATTCAGAAAAGTGCTATTCTATAGGACCACGTTGACATCTGCATAGACTGAAGAGTTGCAAGGAGTTGCATTTTGAATAGGTCATGGCATGACTGGACCCCAAGTGGTGCAACCCAAATCTACACCAAGACCTTGGGATCCACAGTTCCTATAGCAAGTTACATATCAATAAGTAACAGTGGAACTTTAAGACTCTTAGGGAAATATTCCATTCCCTTATAAACATGATGGGTGGAAGAATAAGCAGATGAAAATGAAAATCTGAGAAAGGAATATGATGTGACTTACGGTTCCCATACTTACTTCACTATGCATTCTGAGAAGGTCACCAGCCCAAGGAGCACAAGCCACTTCATGCTTCTTTCCTGGCTCCAAGTACTCGGGGAAGTTTGGGTTCTTAGCATGTAGTGGTGACCAAGAGCCCCTAGTTATATATGCACTGACCTACCCTAGTTTTCCCCTTTAGGCCACTAAAAAGATCTGAAAAAAATCACAAAGCTCTTGATAAAATCTTTACCTCCATCAGTGTCCTTGGCGAGTCAACTTTGAAGCTTCTCAGAATACAGAGAATTGAACTGTAATCTCTTCCTTGAATCTTGGCTGGAAAATCAAACTGATCTGCATGGACATCTAAGAAGACAGAGATCCTTGCCAACTTGGAGAAAAAACTGCTAAGACCATCATGAAAATGGTTACTAGGGGCCATGCTAGACATTCCTGGTTTCATGTCATCTTTCTAGCCACTTCGTGTGATGTCCATTGCTGTCTGCGTTAGAGAGGAGATTGCTAGGAGGATAAGTTGTCAAATGGCAAAGTGAAGACTTCAGGGACAGCCCAGGGACATACAACTGGCTTTAGGTAGTGGGTCTAATGGCAGACATCAGGGGCACCTATGATGCCAGTCTGCATCAATGATTTAGGGCAGAGCAGTGTGTCAATTACATGGTTTCAGTATGGGAAGAAATGTCATATGCATCCACAAGATATTTTATATCATCCAAAAAACATACAAGGAAGAACTGTGTGCTGGGTTCTGGGTTAAAGGCTTCAAAGTCAAAGTTGACCAAGGCAAAAGTAGTCTTTATCTTAAGAGGGCTAGCAGTCTAGTTCTCACAAACTAATGTCCCCAGGAGTCAGGAGATATGATACTAAGACTAGGTGGCTATGTTGGACCCTGGGCAGCACAGGCCTTACCACTGGGAGCAGCCTTTCCTCCACTTCACCAATTCTGTAAAGCACGCCACTTGGCCATGTTTTCAAGAGAATCAGAAGTTTGGATATTTATGTACAATGTACTGCTTTTAATGTTAGCAACTAATTTTTTTTTTCCCAGAAAAAACAGTGGGAATGAAATCTCCACAGCAATGTGCTGGAAACAGCCTTCAGTCTCTGCAGGCTTTTGTTTCTGGCCTAGAATTGGTAGTGCAGTGGGGACAGAGAGGAATTAATTCATATTAGTTGATTTGAAAAGAGACTGAATGCATACCAAACATGCTGACTCATTGGAAAAGACCCTGATATAGGGAAGATTGAAGGCAGGAGGAGAAGCAGAATACAGAGGATGAGATGGTTGGATGGCATCACCAAGTCAATGTACATGAGCTTGAGGAAGAACCGGTAGTTGGTGATGGATAGGGAAGCCTGGCATGATGCAGTCGATGGCATTGCAAAGACATGGACACAACTGAAGGACTGAACTGAACTGAACAAATTGAGAACAAAGACTAATAAATCTAATTGTATCAGATTGTTGACTAGCTACCTATAACAACACATTATTTAAGTGGCTTTAAAATTCAGACTTATGACTCTACATTCAGAGTGGAATATTTTCTAAGGAAAAACAAAAATCCTGGCCATCAAAAACAAAACCAAAGAAAATCAAAACAAAAAATGGAAAGAAATCTGAAAGTATATTCAACAACTTCAGTTCAGTTCAGTTGCTCAGTCATGTCCAACTCTTTGTGAGCCCATGCATGGCAGCATGCAAGGCCTCCCTGTCCATCACCAACTCCTGGAGTCCACAGATACTCATGTCCATTGAGTTGGTGATGCCATGGAACCATCTCATCCTCTGTCATCCCCTTCTCCTCCTGCCCTCAATCTTTCCCAACATTAAGGTCTTTTCATTTTTATAAAAATATAAATTTATTTATTTTAATTGGAGGCTAATTACAATATTGTATTGGTTTTGCCATACATCAACATGAATCCATCATGGGTGTACATGTGTTCCCCCTCCTGAATCCCCCTTCAACCTCCCTCCATGTACCATCCCTCTGGGTCATCCCAGTGCACCAGTCCCTAGCATCCTGTATAATGCATCCACCCTCAACTGGCGATTCGTTTCATATATGATATTATACATGTTTCAATGCCATTCTCCCAAGTCATCCCACCCTTGCCCTCTCCCACAGAGTCCAAAAGACTGTTCTATAGATCTGTGTCTCTTTTGCTGTCTCGGGTGACTGCAGCTATGAAATTAAAAGACGCTTACTCCTTGGAAGAAAAGTTATGACCAACCTAGATAGCATATTCAAAAGCAGAGACATTACTTTGTCGACTAAGGTCCGTCTAGTCAAGGCTATGGTTTTTCCAGTAGTCATGTATGGATATGAGAGCTGGACTGTGAAGAAGGCTGAGCAACAAAGAATTGATGCTTTTGAACTGTGGTGTTGGAGAAGACTCTTGAGAGTCCCTTGGACTGCAAGGAGATCCAACCAGTCCATTCTGAAGGAGATCAGCCCTGGGATTTCTGTGGAAGGAATGATGGTAAAGCTGAAACTCCAGTACTTTGGCCACCTCATGCGAAGAATTGAGTCATTGGAAAAGACTCTGATGCTGGAAGGGATTGAGGGCAGGAGGAGAAGGGGACGACAGAGGATGAGACGGCTGGATGGCATCACTGGCTTGATGGACGTGAGTCTTGAGTGAACTCCGGGAGTTGGTGATGGACAGGGAGGGCTGGCGTGCTGCGATTCATGGAGTCCCAAAGAGTTGGACATGACTGAGTGACTGAACTGAAATGAACTGATATAGGGTTATCATTACCATCTTTCTAAATTCCATATATATGCATTAGTATACTGTATTAGTGTTTTTCTTTCTGGCTTACTTCACTCTGTATAATAGGCTCCAGTTTCATCCACCTCATTAGAACTGATTCAAATGTATTCTTTTTAATGGCTGAGTTATATCTCATTTTGTATAGGTACCATTGCTTTCTTATCCATTCATCTGTTGATGGACATCTAGGTTGCTTCCATGTCTTGGCTATTATAGACAGTGCTGCGATGAATTTTAGGGTACATATGTCTCTTTCAATTTTGGTTTCCTCAGTGTGTATGCCCAGTAGTGGGATTGCTGGGTCATAGGCAGTTCTATTCCCAGTTTTTTAAGGAATCTCCACACTATTCTCCATAATGGCTGTATTAGTTTGCATTCCCACCAACAGTATAAGAGGGTTCCCTTTTCTCTACACCTTCTTCAGCATTTATTGCTGGTAGACTTTTGGATCGCAGCCATTCTGACTGGCATGAAATGGTACCTCATTGTGGTTTTGATCTGCATTTCTCTGATAATGAGTGATTTTGCACATCCTTTCATGTGTTTGTTAGCCATCTGTATGTCTTCTTAGGGGAAATGTCTGTTTAGTTCTCTGTACCATTGTTTGATTGGGCCGTTTATTTTTCTGGAATTGAGTTACAGGTGTTGCTTGTATATTTTTGAGATAGGTTCTTTGTCAGTTTCTTCATTTGCTATTATTTTCTCCCATTCTGAAGGCTATCTTTTCACCTTGCTTATAGTTTCCTTTCTTATGTAGAAGCTTTGTATTTTGATTAGTTCCCATTTTTTAATTTTTCCTTTTATTTCCAGTATTCTAGGAGGTGGATCGTAAAGGATCCTGCTGTGATTTATGTCAGAGAGTGTTTTGCCTATGTTCTCCTCTAGGAGTTTTATAGTTTCTGTCTTACATTTAGATCATTAGTTCATTTTGAGTTTATTTTTGTGTATGGTGTTAGAAAGTGTTCTAGTTTCATTCTTTTACAAATGGTTGACCAGTTTCCCCAGCACCACTTGTTAAGGAGATTGTCTTTCCTTCATTGTATATTCTTGCATCCTTTGTCAAAGGTAAGGTGTCCATAAATGGGTGGATTTATCTCTAGGCTTTCTATTTTGTTCCATTGATCTATACTTCTGTCTTCGTGCCAGTACCATACTGTCTTGATGACTGTGGATTTGTAGTAGAGCCTGAAGTCAGGCAGGTTGATTCCTCCCGTTTCATTCTTCTTTCTCAAGATTGCTTTGGCTATTTGAGGTTTTTTGTATTTCCATGCAAATTGTGAAATTATCTGTTCTAGCTCTGTGAAAAATACTGTTGGTAGCTTGATAGGGATTGAATTGAATCTATAAATTGCTTTGGGTAGTATAATCATTTTCACTCTATTGATTTTTCTGATTTATGATCGTGGTATATTTCTGCATCTATTTGTGTCCTCTTTGATTTCTTTCATCAGTGTTTTATAGTTTTCTATATATAGGTCTTTAGTTTCTTTAGATAGATATATTCCTAGGTATTTTATTCTTTTCTTTGCAATGGTGAATGGAATTGTTTCCTTAATTTCTCTTTCTAGTTTCTCATTATTAGTGTATAGGAATGCAAGGGATTTCTGTGTGTTGATTTTATATCCTCTAACTTTACTATATTCATTGATTAGCTCTAGTAATTTTCTGGTCGAGTCTTTAGGGTTTTCTATATAGAGGATCATGTCATCTGCAAACAGTGAGAGTTTTACTTCTTTTTGAATTTGGATTCCTTTTATATCTTTTTCTGCTCTGTTTTCTGTGTCCCAAACTTTCAAAACTACGTTGAATAGTAGTGGTGAAAGTGGGCACCCTTGTCTTGTTCCTGATTTTAGGGGAAATGTTTTCAATTTGTCACCATTGAAGATAATGTTTGCTGTAGGTTTGTTATATATAGTTTTTATTATGTTCAGGTATTTCCTTCTATTCCTCCTTTCTGGATAGTTTTTTATCATAAATGGATGTTGAATTTTTTCAAAGGCTTTCTCTGCATCTATTGAGATAATCATATGGCTTTTATTTTTCAATTTGTTAGTGTGGTGTGTTACATTTATTGATTTGCGGATATTGAAGAATCCTTGCATCCCTGTAAGAAAGCCCACTTGGTTATGTGTATGATCTTTTTAATATATTGTTGGATTCTGATTTCTAGGATTTTGTTAAGGATTTTTGCATGTATGTTCATCAGTGACACTGGCCTGTAGTTTTCTTTTTTTCTGTGGCATCTTTGTCAGGTTTTGGTATTAGGGTGATGGTGGCCTCATAGAATGAGTTTGGAAGTTTACCTTCCCCTGCGATTTTCTGGAAGAATTTGAGTAGAATAGGTGTTAGCTCTTCACTAAATTTTTGATAGAATTCAGCGGTGAATCTTTTGGACCTGGGTTTTGTTTGCTGGAAGACTTCTGATTACAGTTTCAATTTCCATGCTTGTGATAGGTCTGTTAATATTTTCTATTTCATCCTGGTTCAGTTTTGGAAAGTTGTACTTTTCTAAGAATTTGTCCATTTCTTCCACGTTGTCCATTTTATTGGCATATAATTGCTGATAGTAGTCTCTTATGATCCTTTGTATTTCTGTGTTTTCTGTTATGATTTCTCCATTTTCATTTCTAATTTTATTGATTTGATTTTTCTCCCTTTGTTTCTTGATGAGTCTGGCTAATGGTTTGACAATTTTATTTATCCTCTCAAAGAACCAGTTTTTGGCTTTGTTGATTTTTGCTATAGTCTCTTTTGTTTCTTTTTCATTTATTTCTGCCCACATTTTGAAGATTTCTTTCCTTCTGCTAACACTGGGGTTCTTCATTTCTTCCTTTTCTAGTTGCTTTAGGTGTAGAGTTAGGTTATTTATTTGACTTTTTTCTTGTTTCTTGAGGTATGCCTATATTGCTATGAACCTTCCCCTTATCACTGCTCTTACAGTGTCCCACAGGTTTTGGGTTGTTGTGTTTTCATTTTCATTCATTTCTATGCATGTTTTGATTTCATTTTTTATTTCTTCTGTGATTTGTTGGTTATTCAGCAGCGTGTAGTTCAGCCTGCATATGTTGGGACTTCTAATAATTTTCCTCCTGTAATTGAGATCTAATCTTACTTCCTTGTGGTCAGAAAAGATGTTTGGAATGATTTCAATTTTCTTTGAATTTACCAAGGATAGATATGGCCCAGGATGTGATCTATCCTGGAGAAGGTTCCGTGTGCACTTAAGAAAAAGGTGAAATGCATTGTTTTGGGGTCAAATGTCCTATAGATATCAATTAGGTATAACTGGTCTGTTGTATCATTTAAAATTTGTGTTTCCTTGTTAATTTTCTGTTTAGTTGATCTATCCATAGGTGTGAGTGAAGTATTAACGTCTCCCACTATTATTGTGTTACTGTTAATTTCCCCTTTCATACTTGTTAGCATTTTTTTACATATTGCAGTGCTCCTATGTTGGATACCTTTATATTTATAATTGTTATATCTTCTTCTTGGATTTATATTTTGATCATTATGTAGTGTCTTTCTTTGTCTCTTTTCACAGCCTTTGTTTTAAAGTCTATTTTATCTGATATGAGTATTGCTACTCCTGCTTTCTTTTGGTATCTATTTGCATGGAATATCTTTTTCCAACCCTTCATATTCAGTCTGTATGTGTCCCTTGTTTTGAGGTGGGTCTCTTGTAGACAATGTATATAGGTGTCTTATTTTTGTATCCATTCAGCCAGTCTTTGTCTTTTGGTTGGGGCATTCAACCCATTTACGTTTAAGGTAATTATTGATAAGTATGATCCGGTTAGTTGACTCATTGGAAAAGACTTTGATGCTGGGAGGGATTGGGGGCAGGAGAAGAAGGGGACAACAGAGGATGAGATGGCTGGATGGCATCACTGACTTGATGGATGAGAGTCTGAGTGAACTCCGGGAGTTGGTGATGGACAGGGAGGCCTGGCGTGCTGAGATTCATGGGGTCACAAAGAGTTGGACACCACTGAGTGACTGAACTGAACTGAACTGATGATCCCGTTACCATTTACTTTATTGTTTTGGGTTCAAGTTCATACACGCTTTTTGTGTTTCCTGTCTAGAGGAGATCCTTTAGCATTTGTTGGAGAGCTGGTTTGGTGACGCTGAATTCTCTCAGCTTTTGCTTGTCTGTAAAGCTTGATTTCTCCTTCATATTTGAATGAGATTCTTGCTGGGTACCATAATCTGGGGTATAGGTTATTTTCTTTCATCACTTTAAGTCTGTTCTGCCATTCCCTCCTGGCCTGAAGAGTTTCTATTGAAAGATGAGCTGTTATCCTTATGGGAATCCCCTTGTGTGTTATTTGTTGTTTTTCCCTTGTTGTTTTTAATATTTGTTCTTTGTGTTTGATCTTTGTTAATTAGATTAATATGTGTCTTGAGGTGTTTCGCCTTGGGTTTATCCTGTTTGGGACGCTCTGGGTTTCTTGGACTTGGGTGATTATTTCCTTCCTCATTTTAGGGAACTTTTCAACTATTATCTCCTCAAGTATTTTCTCATGGTCTTTCTTTTTGTCTTCTTCTTCTGGGATTCCTATGATTTGAATGTTGGGGCATTTAACATTGTCCCAGAGGTCTCTGAGATTGTCCTCATTTCTTTTAATTCGTTTTTCTTTTTTTCCTCTCTGATTCATTTACTTCTACCATTCTATCTTCTACTTCAGTAATCCTATCTTCTGCCTCTGTTATTCTACTATTTGTTCCCTCCAGCATGTTTTTGATCTTATTTATTGCATTATTCATTATATATTGACTATTTTTTACTTCTCCTAGGTCCTTCTTAACCTGTTCTTGCATGTTCTCAATCCTTGTCTCCAAGCTGTTTATCTGTGATTCCATTTTGATTTCAAGATTTTGGATCATTTCATTGGATTATTTTCAATAGTAACTATCATTATTCAGAATTCTTTATCAGGTAGATTCCCTGTCTCTTCCTGTTTTCTTTGGTTTGGTGGGCATTTATCCTATTCCTTTACCTGCTGGGTATTTCTCTGTCTCTTCATCTTGTTTATATTGCTGTGTTTGGGGTGGCCTTTCTGTATTCTGGCAGTTAGTGGATTTCTCTTTATTGTGGAGTTTCTTCACTTTTTTGGGGGGTTGTATGTGTGGCTTTTCAAGGTTTCCTGGTTAGGGAAGCTTGTGTTGGTGTTCTGGTGGGTGGAGCTGGACTTCCTCTCTCTGGAGTGCAATGAAGTGTCCAGTAATGAGTTATGAGATTTTAGTGGGTTTGGAGTGACTTTGGGCAGCCTGTATATTGAATCTAAGGGGTGTGCTCCTGTGTTGCTGGAGAATTTGCATGGTATGTCTTTCTCTGGAACTTGTTGGCCCTTGGGTGGTGCTTGGTTTCAGTGTAGGTATGAAGGTACTTGATGAGCTCCTGTCGATTAATCTTCCCTGTAGTCAGGAGTTCTCTGGTGTTCTCAGATTTGGACATAAGCCTCCTGCTTCTGGTTTTCAGTCTTATTTTTACAGTAGCCTCAAGACTTCTCCTTCTGTACAGCATAACCTAGATGTTAGGTTAAAGTTGGAAATGTTAAAGGTTAAAGATGAAAAGGTTGAAGATGAAGAGTTTCTCTACCATGAGGGATATCCAGAGAGGTTCACAGAGTTACATGGAGAAGAGAAGATGGAGGAGGGAATTAGAGGTGACCCGAATGAGATGAGATGGAATCAAAAGAGAAGAGAGCAAGCTAGCCAATAATCACTTTCTTATATGTGCTCCTCAGTTTGGAATGCTCAGAGATGTTCACGGAGTTATACAGAGAAGAGAAGAGGGAGGAAGGAGACAGAGGTGGCCAGGGGAATAAAAGGGGGGAATCAAAAGGAGAGAGACAAATCCAGCCAGTAATCAGTTCCCCAGACTGGAAGAAACACAAGCTGAAATCAAGATTGCCGGGAGAAATATCAATAACCTCAGATATGCACCCTTATGGCAGAAAGTGAAGAGGAGCTAAGAAGCCTTTTGGTGAAAGTGAAAGAGAAGAGCGAAAAAGTTAGCTTAAAAGCTCAACATTCAGAAAACGAAGATCATGACATCTGGTCCCATCACTTCATGGGAAATAGATGGGGAAACAGTGGAAACAGTGTCAGACTTTATCTTTTTGGGCTCCAAAATCACTGCAGATGGTGACTGTAGCCATGAAATTAAAAGACACTTGCTCCTTGGAAGAAAAGTTATGACCAACCTAGAGAGGATATTGAAAAGCAGAGACATTACTTTCCCGACTAAGGTCCGTCTAGTTAAGGCTATGGTTTTTCCTGTGGTCATGAGAGTTGGACTGTGAAGAAGGCTGAGTGCCGAAGAATTGATGCTTTTGAACTGTGGCATTGGAGAAGACTCTTGAGGGTCCCTTGGACTGCAAAGAGATCCAACCAGTCCATTCTGAAGGAGATCAACCCTGGGATTTCTTTGGAAGGAATGATGCTAAAGCTGAAACTCCAGTACTCTGGCCACCTCATGCGAAGAGTTGACTCATTGGAAAATACTCTGATGCTGGAAGGGATTGGGGGCAGGAGGAGAAGGGAATGACCCAGGATGAGATGGCTGGATGGCATCACGGACTCAGTGGACATGAGTCTGAGTGAACTCCGGGAGTTGGTGATGGACAGGGAGGCCTGGTGTGTTGCGATTCATAGGGTCTCAAAAAGTCGGACACGACTGAGTGACTGAACTTAACTGAACTGAACGTTGTTTCAAATATCTGTGATGCACAATTAATTTTTTCTCACAGTATTTCCATTCCTATTTTCCATGTCTACTCAGTATTCTTCAGCTTCATGAACATAAGGATTATTGATGTAGTAAACATTTTAATGTCCTTCCCTGCTAATGACGTAATGTATATTTTAACTGTGTTTTTACTAATTGATTTTTCCCTCATTATAGATATTTTCTTGCTTCTTTATACATCTGAAATGTTTTTCATTTTAAATTTATGTATGTATCATAATTAGAGGATAATTTCTTTACAATATTATGATTGACCTAGACAAATATTTTCACAATTCATATGGAAATTTTAAATTCGATATTGGATATGGTAAATTTTACCCTTTCGATGCTGGATATTTTTTAAATTTTTATATATTATTCCTGGCACTGTGTGCAAACACTCTTAATATCTTGGAAACAGTTGTATTTTTTGAAGGCTTGCTGTTCAGTTTTTTTTTTTTTTTAGCTGATATGAGACCAGCAGTTAGACTAGGTTTACTATACCCCACTAGTAAGGCAATATTGACTTCAGGACTGTATTGATGTCATGGGAATTATGAGTAACTTCCATGCTGGTGGGTGGGGACACCATTAGACTTGGCTCAATTTGAGACTCAAGGATTGTTCTCTATAATACTGACCAGTACTATCAACTTTCTGCTGAAAACTGAAGGGGTATCACCTGCACACTCCCAGAGTTCTCTGTGTGTAGCTCTCTCCTGTGAACCCTATCTAGAGTCTCAAATCTCTCTTCTTGAGGTGACCGTTTGTCTCTGCCTAAATACCGCTCCATGTATGTGGTGGAAACTGTTTCTAGAGTTGGGGCCATTGTAGAACTCACCTTGCTTGTTCCCTGCCTCAGGAATCCATACTCTGCTGCCTGGCTTTTGATGTAAAAAACTTCTCTTTCTTTTATCTCTTCTACTTTCAAGTTGTTTGGGACAGGAGGGTAAATGTGTCCTTTGCTCCTTTATGTCTACCAGAATGGAGGTCCCCCTGCAATCAGAACTCACTGAATGTCTTATGGATTCTAGGCACTGTGCATGGGTGCAAACTTGACCAGGGATATGTGTTGGGGCCTTGGGGAGCCCTGGTTTGCGGGAGAAACATGACAATTATAACTATCATTTGCTATGGGGTATGTTCAGTTCAGTTCAGTCGCTCAGTCATGTCCGACTGTTTGCAACCCCATGGACTGCAGCACGCCAGGCTTCTCTGTCCTTCACCAACTCCTGGAGCTTGCTCAAACTCCTGTTCATCGAGTTGGTGATGCCATCCAGCCTTCTAATCCTCTATCATCCTCTTCTCCTCCTGCCTTCAATCTTTCCCAGTAATAAGGCCTTTTCTAATGAGTAAGTTCTTCACATCAGTTGGCCAAAGTATTGGAGCTTCAGCTTCAGCATCAGTCTGTCCAATGAATAGTCAAGATTGATTTCCTTTAGCATTGACTTGTTGGACCTCCTTGGAGTCCAAGGGACTCTCAAGTCTTGTCCAACACCACAGTTCAAAACCATCAGTTCTTCATCGCTCACCATTCTTTATGGTCCAACTCTCACATCCATACATGACAATTGGAAACATCATAGCTTTGATTATACTGAACTTTTTCAGCAAAGTCATATCTCTGCTTTTAAAAATGCTGCTAGGTTTGTCAAGGCTTTTCTTCAAACAAGCAAGCAAGTTTTAATTTCATGGCGGCAGTTATTGTCTGCAGTGATTTTGGAGCCCCCCAAAGTGAAGTCTCTCACTGTTTTCATTGTTCCCCCATCTATTTGCCGTGAAGTGGTGGGACGAAATGCCATCATCTTCATTTTCTGAATGTGGAGTTTAAGCCAAATATTTCACTCTCCTCTTTCACATTCACCAAGAGGCTCTTTAGTTTCTCTTCACGTTCTGCCATGTGTCTTCTGCATATCTGTGATTATTGATATTTCTCCCAGCAACTGTGATTCCAACTTGTGCTTCAGCCAGTTGGGCATTTTGCATGACTTACTCAGTATATAATTTAAATAAGCAGGGTGACAATACACAGCCTTTACGTACTCCTTTCTCAATTTAGAAACAGTCTGCTGTTCCAAGTTCAGTTCTAACTGTTGCTTCTTGACCTGCATACAGATTTCTCAGAAGGCAGATAAGATGGTCTGGTATTCCAATCTCTGTAAGTTTTCCACAGTTTGTTGTGATCCACACAGTCAAAGGGTTTTGCATGATCAATAAAGCCGAAGTAGGTATATTTCTGGAATTCTCTTGCTTTTTCGAAGATCCAACAGATGATGGCAATTTGATCTGTGGTTCCTCTGCCTTTTCTAAATCCATCTTGAACATATGGAATTTCACAGTTCATGTACTGTTGAAGACTTTCTTGGAGTAATTACTTTGGTAGCATGTGAGATGAGTGCAACTATGTGGTAGCTCAACATTCTTTGAAATTGCCTCTCTTTGGAATTACAATGGAAATGACCTTTCCAGTCCTGTGGCCACTGCTGAGTTTTTCAAATTTGCTAGCATATTGAGTGCAGCACTTTAACAGCTTCATCTTTTAGGATTTGAAATAGCTCAATGGCAATTCCATCACCCCCACTAGTTTTGCACGTAGTTATGCTTCTTAAGTCCCTCTGGACTTCACATTTCAGGATGTCTAGCTCTAAGTGCAGAGAAGCCTTGGCACCCCACTCCAGTACTCTTGCCTGGAAAATTCCATTGACGGAGGAGCCTGGAAGGTTGCAGTCCATGGGGTCGCTGAGGGTTGGACACGACTGAGCGACTTCACTGTCACTTTTAACTTTCATGCATTGGAGAAGGAAATGGCAACCCACTCCAGTGTTCTTGCCTGGAGAATCCCAGGGACAGGGAAGCCTGGTGGGCTGCTGTCTCTGGGGTCGCACAGAGTCTGACATGACTGAAGTGACTTAGCAGCAGTAGCAGCTCTAAGTGAGACACCATCATGGTTATCTGGGTCATTAATATCTTTTTTGTATAGTTCTTCCATATATTCTTTCAACCTCTTCTTAATATATTCTGCTTTTTTAGGTCCATGCCATTTCTGTCTTTTATTTGGCCCATCTTTGTGTGAAATGATCCTTCTCTACTTTTTCTTGAGTAGATCTCTGGTCTTTCCCATTCTATTGTTTTCCTCTATTTCTTTGCACTGATCATGTAGGAAGGCTTTTTAAAAATCTCTTCTTGTTATTCTTTGGAACTCTGCATTCAGATGGATATGTCTTTCTTTTCTCATTTGTCTTGCTTCTCTTCTTTTCTAAGTTAGTTCTAAGGAATCATCAGACAACCATTTTGCATTTTTGTATTTCATTTTCTTGGGGGTGGTCTTGATGAGGTATGTACAGATTAAAAAAATGAAGATCACTGCATCCAGTCACATTATTCCATGGTAAATACATGGAAAAATAATGAAAACAGTGACAGGCTTTATTTTTCTGGGCTCCAAAGTCACTTCAGATAGTGACGGCATCTGTGGGAAAAAAAAAAAAAAGATGCTTGCTCCTTGGAAGAAAAGCTATGGAAAATCGTGACAGCATACTACAAAGCAGAGACATTACTTTACCAGCAAAAGTCTGTACACTGAAAGCCATGGTTTTTCCAGAAGTAGTGAGAGGATGTGAGAGTTGGACCATAAAGAAAGCTGAGCACCAAAGAATTGATGCTTTTGTACTGTGGTGTTGGACAAGATTCTTGAGAGTCCCTTGGACTGCAGTGGAGATCCAACCAGACCATTCTAAAGGAAATCAGTCCTGAATAGTCATTCGAAGGACCATTGCTGAGGCTGAACCTCCATTACTCTGGCCAATTAATGGGTAGAACTGATTCATTATAAAAGGCCCTGATGCTGGGAAAGATTAAAGGCAGGAGGCAAAGGGAAAGACAGAAGATCAAATTGTTTGATGGCATCACCAACTTGATGAACATGAGTTTGAGCAAGCTCTGGGAGTTAGTGATGGACAGGGAAGCCTGGCATGCTGCACCCCATGATATAGCAAAGAGTTGGACATGACTGAGAGACTGAACTGAACTGATGTACAGAGGACAATCAGGGAGCAGACAGAAGTCTTTAAGGAAGAAGGAAGGAACTATTCCTGGATAGCTGACAATGATGGGTCAGCAAGTGGTTTCAAGCTGGAGAAACTGTAGGGAACCAATTCTATGCCAGGTGGAAAGAATGATAAGAGAAAGGCAGGGTGGCAGTGCTGGGACTTCCCAGAGGACTAGATCCCTGTTCTACTAAACTTTATCCATGCTCAATATTGTTAGGTGTTTGGAAACATGAGTTTTGTTTTGGAAGTGGTAGAGCAATATTCAATGGAAGGACTGATGCTGAAGATGAAGCTCCAACATTTAGGTCATCTGATGTGAAGACCCAGCTCATTGGAAGAGACCCTGATGTTGGGAAAGATTGTGGGCAGGAGAGGGAATAAAAGGATGAGATTGAGAGATGGCATCACCGACTCAAAGACATTAGTTTGAGGAAACTCTGCAAAATAGTGAAAGACAGGGAAGCCTGTTTTGTTGCCGAACATGTAATCATAAAGAGTCAGACATGACTTAGCAACTGAACAATACCAATGAGGACACAAGAGTCCACTGAAGGCTCTGGTCCTAGTTGGAGTGGAGAAAGACTTGAGCGGAAGGGGAGGCTTCCTATCCTCTGGTGCAGGTCCTTGAATCCAAGACAAGGAGCATGAGATTTTGAATGTTTTACTAAACATTGTTTTCCAAAAGCACAAAAAGTGTTTTCTGCAGTAGAGAGAGTTTTGACTGAGTTTGTTCTCTAGATTTTATGGAGGGATTTGAAAGGGATTGGGGGCGGGCTGAGTCTGCAAAAACCAGGTGACCAGCTGCTGGAGGGCAAGGCTTGTGGTAGACATTCTGCACTAGGTGAAAAATGAATCCAGAAAAAATGTCCCTTCTGGCGTGTACATGCCAATGTATCACATTATTTCAGCAGATCACTTTCATGTTGTTTTGGGGCAAGCTAGAAATGGATGACGTGTGGTGTGCTTTTGTCAATTCCTGTGGGTAGTTAGATGACTAAATGTCTGGTTACTTCATTGCATGGTTGAAATCATGCTTGAGAAAGAAAACTAGATCAAGTCCACACATATTTGGTCGTTAAACAGCAAGCATAGGAAGGTTTCTAAGGCAACTGTAGGTAATTTAAAATGAGGGGCCAAATGGGGACAGTTTTGTTTAACAGGCTGAGATTGGACTGTACAGGTTGCCATAGTTGTTGCTATGACAAGAAGCCATCACAGCTACTTGTTGCCATGCTGGAGATGTGCAAAATGGAAAAGAGACCAAAAACCTTACAACTCTCCTTGCAGTGTGATTTCAGGCTAGAAGTAGTTGACAAGGAAAGGCTGACTGGTAAGGCTGAGGAAGGGAGTAATCTGAGACAGTACTCATTAGCTCTTGTGGGAGCCCAGAAAAAAGAAGTATCGTCTCAGTCAGAGTTCTGTGTCATGGTTCAGAGATAGATGTTATATGGGTTGAATCAATATTTAGCCTTGGGGATGGTAGCCATAACCTCTAAACAGAAGATTTCCTTCTCCCCAGGTGGCAGAATAATTCATATTTGTTCCAGACTCAGGAACCCAGAAAGCCCTCTCAGGGCCACTTGTTCTCAGCAGGTACACATGCAATCTAGAAGATGGAATTATCATCATGGTGCACATTTTCTAGATGAGAAAACTGAGGTTAAGGGACTTGATCAAGGTCACACAGTTAAGCACGTGAAAAGCCAAGCACAAACCCAGGGTAACAGTCCTCAAATTGCGTGTTTTTGCTCCACACCCACTGAGAGTGGTGGGTGGTGATCTGGCACCAAACTTAGGCAGAAGCAAGCAGTATTCAGGCTTAAATTGAAGTAATGAGGAAAACCACTAGACCATTCAGCTATGACCTAAATCAAATCCTTTATGAATTTATAGTGAAGATGAAAGATAGATTCAAGGGATTAGGTCTGGTAGCCTGAAGAACTATGGTTGGAGGTTTATAACATTGTATGGGAGGTGGTCACCAAAACCATTCCCAAGGAAAACAAATGTGAGAAAAAAAAGGGGTTGCCTGAGGAGGCCTTAAAACAGCTGAGAAAATAAGAGAAGTGAAAGGCAAAGGAGAAAAGGAAAGATATACCCAATGGAATGCAGAGTTCTGGAGAATAGCAAGGAAAGATAAGAAAGTCTTCATAAGTGAACACTGCAAGAATTAGAGGAAAATAATAGATGTGTAAAGAGTATAGACTGCGTCAGGAAAATTGGAGCTACCAGAGGGACACTTCAGAAAAAGATGGGCACAATAAAGGATAGAAAAGTCAAAGACCTAGCAGAAGCAGAGGAGATTAAGAAGAAGTATTAAGAATGCACAGAAGAACTGTACAAAAACCGTCAAAATGACTGGCATAGTGATGATGCTTGGGTAAAGCACTCATCACTCATGTAAAGCCAGATATACTGGAGTGTGAAGTCAAGTGGCCTTAGGAAGCATCACTACAAACAATGTTAGGAGAGGTGATGGAATTCCACTGATGGAATTTCATTCATGAGCTGTTTAAAACAACCTAAAGAATGAGATTATAAAAGTGCTGTAATCAGTATGTCAGCAAATTTGGAATACTCAGCAGTGGCCACAGTGCTGGAAAAGGTCAGTTTTCATTCCAATCCAAAAGAAAGGCAATTCCAAAGAATGTTTTAACTATCATGCAATTGCTCTCATCTCACTTGCTAGCAAGGTAATGTTCAAAATCCTTCAAGCTAAGCTTCAACAATACATGAACTGAAAACTTCCAGATGTACATACTGGTTTGAGGAATAAAAGATCAAATTGCCAACATCCATTGGATCATAGAGAAAGAGAACCCCAGAAAATATTTCTGTATGCTTCGCTGACTATGCTAAAGCCTTTCACTGTGTAGTCCACAACAAACTGTGGAAAGTTCTTAAGGAAATGGGAGTACCAGATCACCTTTCCTGTCTCCTGAAAGCCTGTATGTAGCTCAAAAAGCGGCAGTTAGACTAAGACACAGAACAACTGAAAGATTTAAAAGTGGGAAAGCAGCATGACAATGTGTACATTTTCACTCTGGTTATTTAACTTCTATATAGGATACATCATTCGATATGCTGGACTGCATAATTCACAAGATGGAATAAAGATTGCTGGGAGAAATATCAACATCCACAGATATGAAGATGACATTGCCTTAATAGCAGAAAGCAAAGAAGAAATAAAGAGCCTCTTGGTGAGGAAAGAAGATGAAAAAACTGGCTTAAAACTCAACATTCCAAAAACTATTCACAAAAAGACACTTAACATTCATGACATGCTGTCACACCACTTCATGGCTTATGGATGAGGGAAAAGTGGAAACAGTGGCAGATTTTATTTTCTTGGGCTCCGAAACCACTATGGACCTTGACTGCAGCCACAAAATGAAAAGACACTTGCTCCTTGGAAGGAACAAAGGCTATGAAAAACCTGCACAGTGTATTAAAAAGCAGAGACTCAGTTTGCTACAGAGGTCTATAGTGTCAAAACTATGGTTTTTCCAGTAACCAGGTACAGATGTGCAGTCTGGACCATAAGAAAGGGGGAATGGCTAAAAATTGAGCTTTTGAACTGTGGTTCTTGAGAAGATTCTTGAGAGTCCCTTATATAACAAGGAGATCAAACCAGTCAATCTGAAAGGCAGTCAACATCTAACCCCTGCTGTCTTAGCTGAGGCATCTACTGAGGGCTTCAAGGTGGAAAAAATGGATGCTTCCACTGCAAAAGTGCCTAACCATGGCAGCTCCAAGCAAATATTTTGTAGCTCCACACCTGGAGGAAGCTCAGAAAGGCTGAAGTCAATATGTACCCTGGGTACCCGATGCATGCATTGCATTCTCCCCAGAAGCACTGGAGGCCAAGGAAGGGGCATTCTGGGCCCTGGAGGAAAGGAATGGCTCAGGGATCCACTGGGGCCACCACTTACCAAGTAGGACTGGAAGGGACAGAGCAGGCATATGTGGCAGAGAGCTGGTGACAGGGGTGTGGGAACAAGAAGGAACCAGCTCTGCATGAAGTACCTCACCCAAAATCCCCTGGAGGAGAAGCCCAGTGATAAGGTCATCTGAGATGGGACGAAGAGAGTCTATTTCATTACACCTTATAATTCCTCTGAATGAGGAGGTGGTGGAGTAGGTGGGTCATCAAAAACTTTTCCATGGGCTAGATCGTCTGCCAGTCGCTATCCTTGGGGCTGCCTCTTCCCAGCTTTAGGCATGTAGTTCCAGAGGAAATTGACAATCATGTGTGCTGCTGGGTCAGGGCCAAAAACCATGTAAAGCCTATCATAAGTCCCCATGTCCCTGCCAGGATGGCAGATCTGGGGCTGTACATGTGATCTGAGGTGGGTCATTCAGAGAACACCCTTAACTCTGATGTCTGCAATCTTTCCTTACTAGGTGATGCCTTTGGCATTTAGAACCCTAGGGCAGGTAGCTTGGACTCCCTCACTAGGTGTATAAGCCTTAAGGAAAAAAGTTGCCAGGCTAAGACCATCAAAGAAGTGTGAAGGGAAAGAGTGAGAGTGAGAGAGAATTGATGACTTCTGATTTCGTGGGTCCAGTCACTGAGATCTTTGCATTTGCTCTGATTCTTGTGTCCTGGATTCCCAGAATCATTTCAATGAGTTTTCCTTTTCTTGAAGCCAGCTGGAGTAGGGTTCCTGTCAATTTTGATTCAGACTTGGTTTTAGAACCTTCCTGATCATTATATACCTCCCAAACACAAACAGATGCACCCATTTGTTTCAGCACCATTACGAGTGAAATCCTTTATTCTTTACTGAGAATAGGGTGTGCAGACCACCAAATACAGTTCACCTGCATCCTGGGAAGGAGTGCTAAAAGGGTGAGTGACTGTATGTTAGAAGAGGCCTTACTGATTCCTGAACCACTCTAAGCATTTACACTGCCCGTGCCAGGCCAATCCTGTCATTTCCTCGATCAAAGACTGAGAAATACTGCCTCAGGAAGACGTCACCCAGGATCCAGGTCTCTCTGGATGTCATCACTCTGTTCTTTTTAAAGGTTGTATAGCAGTTGCCTCTAGAATCCTGGGGGAGTCAGAGACATACACCAGTCAGCATGAGCCCTTACCAGTGATTCCCCCCAATACCCAGAACCAGCACAATTTGTTTTATTTCTCTCTTTTGGTAAGTATCAAGGGGTTTTCTCAGCAGCAGGGGATATGAGACTTCAACCAAAACCAAAGAGGGACAAGACATGATGTTGCCATGAGGAAGGGTGTGGTGAGTGGAGGACTGGGAGTTGGGGAAACAGAGGAATGAAAAACAACAATGTCCTACTGTAGAGAGTAAGGAACTATATTCAACATTCAGTGATAAACTGCATGAAAAAGAATAAGAAAAAGTATTTTTATGTGTATAACACACTTTTTATGTGTGTCACATTGCAATGCAGCAGAACTTAATGCAACAATGAAGATTAGCCACACTTCAATATAATTTTTTAGAAAAGAACAAGTGTGTCCATAGTTCTCCTCACTTCCTGTTTCCTTCCTTCTGAGTTCTGCTCCTTGTTTTCTCTGCAGAGAATGCTGGTTCTCCTCCTGCGTCCCCACAATCCATGCTTTATTTAAAATTTTTATTTTGTACTGGAGTAGAGCTGATTAACTATATTCTGAGTTTCAGGTGGACAGTAAAGGGACTCAACCATATGTATCTGGGTATCCTGGTCCCAAAGATACCCCTCCCATCCAGGCTGTCATATAACTGAGCAGAGTTCCCTGTGCTACACAGCAATTCATTGTTGGTTATCCATCTTAAATAGAGCAGTGGGAACAACACGTTCTTGAAGACTTAACTCAGGAATTCTGTGAAGCCTTCTTTGGCCCACACTCACCCTCCTTGGCCACTCCAGGCTTAGTTCCCCATCCCCACTGGTAAGTCCCTAGCCCTCATCACCTCCAGTAAGTCCTCAGTGCCCTAGTGCAGATCACCTTGAGATGCCATTTGCATGGAATCCAGTGCAGTTCTGCCTAGAACCAAGCAACTCTCCATATGGCTCAATGAGTTTGTGGTTTTAGAATCCCTGAAATTCCCTCTCTTCCTCAAAGCTTTCTTTGAGCCCATCAGCCTGCTGTGAACTCCCGCAGGGAGCTGACATGAAGCCTCCACCCTGTACTGGGGCAGAGGAGTCACTGTGCACCCTTTATTCACCTTAGTATCCAACCTCCCCACAGAGGGGTCGGGTACCTCAAGTCACAAAGGAGGCACCTGGCCAGAACAAGGGGAAGATGCAGCCAAGTACTAAGCTGGCCATGTAATTTATCATCCAAACCAGAAAAAACTTGAGAAGGGAAGGCAGACTGTTAACTTATGCTGGGACATCACAATGGGACTACTCCCAGCCATTCTCCTTGTAACATGGCCTATTTCAGGGACTGCTAGAGCTGACTTCCATGTTCATACAGCTAAGGGTTCAGATTGAATTCAAGCTCTTTGAGGACTGAGGACCTTAGTGTTCCCCTCTCCTTGTGACTCCCACCATGCCAGCATTTTGTGGCATCTCCATATTTATTTCAGGAAGATCAGTGTCCCAGACGGCCCTTTAATCTCAAATGGTTGGTTTTCTGGCAGTCACAGGGCTCATGACCCAGACACAGGGCTCATCAGCATCTGCAATGGTGTGGGATGCCAGTAGAGGGCGTCTCCTCCCACAGCACCCTGTTGGTTGCTGCAAGCCCCAGTTTGAGAACCACCCCTCAGTGTTGTCCTCTCACCTTGAGGATGTAGGCTCGTGCTGGCACTGGGTAGTTGATGCCGTTGATGGTGAAGATAATAGAAGGCAGGGTATTGACCGCAGAACATGAAACGTAGTGCTGTTAGACAGAGATGGAGAGAGGTTGGCCTTGGAGATCCATGTTTTGTGTGGAGACTGGGAGTGACCCTGGGGCATGACCCTTCACCTTGGAACCCCGTGAGGTGGCGCCGATGAGCTTCTGTATGCTATTGACCAGTCTTCTTGGGCCTTTTATCAGTGCTGTTCCAGTGTCCACAAGGGCCTCACAGCCTCCAGAACAAGCAATAACCTTTCCTCTCATGGAGATGCTGAAAGACAAAGGAAGAAAGTGGGCATCAAGGTCACTCTGAGTCTCCCCAGAGTTGCCCCCTTCCCGACTGTCTCCTAAACAGCCCTTCGTCTCTTGCCCTCTTTTCCTTTGCTCTTGACACAGCACCTTTCCTGACATCCTCGAATGCAGTATTTGAATACACCAGGATCTTTTGTACCTTGACACAAGCTGGTCTTCCTTCCTAGAGGACTCCATTCCCCTTTGACTAGCAAATTTCTTCTCATCTTCCAGATTCCAGCTTAATTGTATTGTTTTTGGGAAGTCTTTCCCCCAGTATTTATCAGTCTCCTGTGTTGGTCACTCTCTGTAGACCCTCATGTCTGCTGCTGCTGCTGCTCCTAACTCACTTCAGTCGTGTCTGACTCTGTGCGACGTCATAGAAGGCAGCCCACCAGGCTCTGCTGTCCCTGGGATTTTCTGGGCAAGAGTACTAGAGTGGGTTGCCATTGCCTTCTCCTCTTCATGTGTGGCATGCACCAAAGTCACAATTCACTATGTGGGCAAGTCACTTCATGTACATCTGCCTTCTTAGATGTGAAGGCAAGTTTTATTCTCCTTGCCTCCCTAAAGTGCCTGGTACACAGTGGATACCCAGTACTTGTCTATTCAATGAGTGAATGAAGACTTAGAAAACAATAAGTAACCTCCAGAGAGCTGTATCTGGTGAGGAACAAATAACGGGTCTCACACAGAGTGAAGGTGGAGATTCTCAGGGGCAGCAGAATCTCATAGTAGGAGGAGAGAGGGACTCCTCTGGGAGAAGGTGTCTCCCAGCACTGTTCCTACAACCAGCTCAGACCCTGGGACCCTAGCCAGGAAATACACGACTAGCCCACAGAAACTCCAAAGGACAGGTCAGCTTTTATCTGAGGGTATCACACAGAATCCTGTCAGTTATGCCTCTTGTCCTCAAGGTCACTCCTAGATCCCACCTTCCTGATTCTGTGTTATAGCCCCTGCCCCACTGTGTGCTCAAGAACGTGGGGTGTCTTTTTTATTAGTTGCTTTCATGTCTTAAGACTGCAGCCAAACTCCCTCCACTGCTGCATAGCTGCTCCCAAAGAAGACTAATTTCCCCCATTTTCTCAGGACTGTTCCTGTTTTTAAACTGACATTTATCTGTACTGAGAACTTCCTATGTCCTAGGCAGCCCTGGACAGTTGGTCATCTTATCATAACTCTGTCCAGGCTGGAGAAATTCTCCCTGATCCTCTGTTCACCACACTTTAGAGTCCTCTAACCATGCTCCCCATCTGAAAGGGCGATGGGTGCAGCCCTTTCCTAGCTGAACAGACCTCTTTAGACCCTTTTAGGACCCTGGTCAGAGCCTTGCTCAGAATGCCTGGGGATTATGAACCCATGGATTCTTTGTGTATCTATGTGCTTATGTGTTTGTATGTGTGTTTGTATGTGTCTCTGTGTATGCTTGTGTGTCTCTGACTAGCTATGCATGTTTATATGTGTCTCTGTGTATGTTTATATGTATCTGCTTGTGTGTTTCCATGTGTCTGTGTGTCTGGTGGTGTTGTTGTGGGTGGTGTATATGTCTGTGTGACTGTGCTTCTGGGAATGCATTTGTGTGTTTCTGCCTGCGTTCATGTACAGTAGTGGGAGCATCACTTGGGCTCAAGAGGGAGAGGCTTACCGCTCCAAGTGTACGATCCACTCGCCCGGGTGGATCAATGGTACCCAGTTGAGCTCTCCCTTGTAGTAGCGATGGTCCACCCCACCAAACATCACCACACTGCCCTCCCGCTTGTTTCTGTAGAGAGAAGAGAGGGGGAGATCCTTGGAGGACAGTAAAAACAGCACTGTCTGAGAGCTGTGCTTGTCCACCCATCAAGGCCCTAATAAGGTCCCCATGTACAGATGCAGAAATAGCATCTAGGAGAGATAGAGATCCAGACTGAGGTCTGTTACTGGTTAATGAGTGGCACAGAGGAGGTTAGAAGCTGAATCCCTTAGCTGGGCTCCACCCACTAAATCTTCTGAAGACTCCCTGGACCTTCAGCAACCAGAGTGCTCAGACACCATCAGAGGACAGGGTGCTGAAGCGTTTTGGCTTTCTCCTTGCCCACCTTGTCATTTTTCAGGAAAATCAAGGCCGGGAGTTCTAAACATTTGGGTTCAGGTCACCCAGAGTTGGCTCCACTGGCTTGTGACATCTATTGTCTAAAGGGCCCCACACTCAGAAGGGAACCCACCTCTGCTTTCTCTGTCTTGAAATGCCTAATATTTCTTGAAAAAGGGGTCCCACACTTTTGTGTCCTACACTTTTGTTTTTCATTGCCTCCTACAAATTGGGTAGCTGGTCCTGGGCTCCAAGTGAAATGCTAATGAGGAAGGAAAGATATCCACCAGCCTTCTCCTTCCTTCCTTATCAAATTCATAAGCAAATCCTAATGCCTTTTCCTTCAACTTGCTTCCAATTGCTTTCCATTATCCTTCTTTCTCACTCACTCCCCTAGACCAAGTTACTGGTCTTGAGCCCAGGATCAGGGTTGTCTTCTAATAAAATTTTATTTATAAATGCCAGGGGTGAAGCCAGGTAGGGCCCTGGGGCCATATTTATGGTGGGTTAGATTATCTCTCAAGATACCTTTTTATCAAGTGTTCTATAATTTTCTTGCAACTAAAAGCATATTACACCTAATTTGGAGAAAGAGGTTGTCCATCTCAGACTTACTTGCTCAAGTAGAAGGCAAAAACAGGCTCAGAAAAGGCACCTTCATTCTTCAGCTTGTCAAAGATGGGGATGGCTTCAGAGAAGGATATGTTGGGATAGTTCAAGCCCAAGATGCCATCAAAAGGGATATCAAACCAGGTTTCCGAAAAGATTAGACCAAATGGCTGGTCAGTACTTACAAGGTTCCCAATCTGTGGGAGAGAAGAGTGTCCCACTTACAGATACTTGAAGTGGAGCTAAGACTGGGCTGGGGTGCCTTGCCATTTTATCCTCAGAGAAGAATTGAAGCTGGGCTCTGTCTTCGGTGGTCCACAGAAGGTTAGAGCAAGGTGGAAGGAGAATTTGGGTTCCATTTGAGAAAGGCTGTGAATTTTAAAACATCTGCCCCTCTGTAAAACACCATGTCAGTGAGTCAAATTGGCCTCATGGCTTCTGTCCAGGTGGAGCAAACGAGAGTCAGGCCAGGTCCCATTGTTGCCACCTTATGGACAAAACAAGAGCAAGATAGCCTTTTCTTTGGCATCACTGTGACCTAATGACAGGAATGGACTGCATTCTCTGTAAGCTACTGTGGATTCTGCATCTGTCCAGGAAGACAGAAGCTGAAAACACAATCTTGCTTGCAGGGTTCTATGAAATTGTTGCCTGGGGGATTCACTTTTGGGGATATGTGTATATTTGTATGAGTGTGTATGAGAGAGAAAGAGAGAGAAAGGAACTATTCAAGTACTTTGAGGGAGGCAGGGCATATGTTTATTAGACTCTCAAGGGTCCTCTAGAGTGAGAACTCATTTATCAGGCCCTTTACTTCTCAGGCTTCCAGTTTCCCACTCTGGATACCTGAAGTCCTTGACTGCACTCAGGGTCCCCAGATCAGTTTTATCCTGTCCACAAACACCCCACAGCAACTTCAGTCCTGAAAAGCCAGCCTATCTCCACCTTTTATCAGTGTGTGACTTCAGCAAGGCCCTCATTGGCTGCACCTCAGTTTCCTCATATGTCTCATGAGCTAATCAAAGTAACTGCTATGTGGGATTGTTGCAGGATTAAACCAGTTATCACCGGAAAGTGCCTGAAACAGTCTGTGAATATAAAAGTGAGTGCTTTTATCCCTTCTTCTCACTCACAAGAAAATGAACCTTGAACTGCTCATGGGCAGAGGAGCTGCAAGTCCACACCTCAAGCCACTCTCTGGGTTAGCTAATCTGTTTGTTCATATGTCACCATGGGCACTGCCTCCCAAGAGACATGATCCTGTGAATAAGATGGCCAATATCTATGGGAGTTAGGCTAGGAAGGGTCCTTCCAGGTGGTCCTGCATCTGTTTTGCAAGCATTGGTCACTCCATAGCCAGTCATGACTCAGCATTTGTTACAATGTTACCCGAACTGTGTCATGAGCAACAACTCCTCTCATCGTTCCAGAACCGAAGTAGATTCTGAAGGTGTCATTGGTAAACCGGAAGGTGGAAGACAGACTATGTTTGAACTTATCTTGTTTACCTGCAGAAACAAGAGATGAGTGTCATCAGATGCCAAGGTTGGAAACAGGGTGGCAGGGCCAGTGAAGGATGGTCTGGGTACGGGAGGTCTGTACTCACTACAGGGTCTCTTGGTTGGGTAGAGGCAATTGATGGAGGGCACCAACAAGTCAGATGAGCTTGTGTCAAAGACAACCTGGAATTCCTGAGGGGGTGTTCCAATGGTGATTTTACCCATATAGTGCATCTACAGGGAGGAGTGAGTGGGTTAGTGCAGAACTGGCTACCCTCTATTCCCACACTGATGTCTCCCTCTGGGTGTCTCATATCTCTGGAGATCACTTTCTAACCACCGTGCAGCTCATAAACTTTGGTCACAGAGGTATCTGCGTTTGATATATTTTTCCTGTACTACATTGCATGCAAGATATTCACTCTATGACCAGGCATTAAAGTGGTACCTCCTGCATGGGAAGCCCAGAGGCATAATCACTGGGCCTCCAGGACTGCTGGGCACCCAGGATAGTCCTGGTGCCTTCATTTGAGAAGCTCTGTCCTCTCTTCAAACCCAGCCTTAGCACCCCCTTCTCCAGGAGGTCCTTCTTGATCAACCTCAGCCACTCCCTCTAAACTCAGACCACATCCAATCAACACCACATAGGTGACCCTTTCATTTGACATGTATTTAGTCTTTGCCCATCTCTCAGGCTGGAATGGACATTCTTAAAGACATTTTGAAGACAAAATTAGCCCTTTTTTTAATCTCAAAGCAGTAACCACAGTGATTCTTATGGCCATACACGGAATACAGGTTCAATAACTTTTTCCTGCCGTCATTCTTGCATCTGTGAAAACTGAATTTCTCTACCTGGGGATTCACAATTGCTTTGCCATCGATTCTACCTTATGATCAGTGACGGTTCACTCTTCATCTGTAAGTGAGTGGCTCACTAAGTTCAGAAGGAACAGTCTCCCTTAAACTAATCACACATCTTTGACACAGAAATGGATATTTACCTCCCACCTGGTAATTGTTGGGCCCAGTCACAAAGACCAACAGTTAAGGATGAGAGTGCCTTATCCTCTAGTTGGGCTCCCGGTTTTCCAGGGTTTCTGCCTCCTGCAGGAACTCCAACCCCAGCATCCCACCTGACACCTCCAGAGGAGCCTCAGTACTGGGCGAGAGCACTCGGGGGCGCTGAGGAGCACCATCCTCCCAAAATACTCACATCTCTGGTTTTTCTCAGGGGGTGAATAGTTAGATTTGAGGCACGAAAAGAAATCTGGGACAGACTGTAAGCATGTTCCTTCAGGAAACTGTTCAACATCTTTTTTCCACTGGGGATTTTTCTCGTGGTCTTCACTCTCCTTAGAGGTATTCTTTCACCGAGCATTTGACAAAGAAAACAAAGAAGATGCTACAATTAGCTGTCAATGTTAAGGTATAACTGTCATTGTAATGGCTCTTTGTATTTTCTAATCATTTTTATGAGACACAATATTATCAGAATTCTATGCATATACCATGACAAAGACATAGATTTGAATTCAGGTTCTGTTCTGCAATCTTGGGTAAGTCATATGACCATGTGGTGTCTCCGTCTCCCCTTTGGTAAAATGGAGGAATGTAACAATACAACCCCTCCAAATAGAATATCTTGGGGATAAGTGAAGTGATGGATATAAGGTACCTGATAAATAGGAAGTCTCAACAATGACAGCCATTAGCATTGCTGTTGCCATCCCACTCTAACCTTCTCTTAGAAACTCAAGGAAGGAGTTAGAAGGGGTACTCTTATCCTCTTTTACAAGGGAGCAATTTGAAATGCAAGAGGTTTCTGAGTTGGAAGTGGTCACACTGCTTGTCAGATATAAAACACTGTTTATAAAACAGTGTATCTTTCTTCACATTGAAAGAGAAGAGAGAGTTGAAAGAAGAATCCAAAATATAGGAAACAAGTAAGGGAAATGCAGAGGCTGAAAAAGGAAGGAAGAGTCAAATGAAAAATAAAAGAAAATAACTCAGAGAGACATACACTCTCAGTGACTTCCAAAGAGATGGAGAGATAAATGACAGTGATACAGAGATGTAGACATAGGCATATACACACTAAAGTAGACAGGGAAAAAAAGAGGACATGTTGAATAAAATGTAGAAAAGTGCTATTTCACAGGACCACATCGACATCTGCATAGACTGTGCACTGAACAGTTGCAAGAAGTTGCATTTTCAACAGGTCATGACATGACTGGACCATAAGATTGTGGACCCCAAGACCCTGGGATACACAGTTCCTATAGCAAGTTACTTATCAATAGGTTTAACAGTGGAACTTTAAGACTCAGCGAATTATTCCATTCCCTTCTAAATCTGATGGGTGGAAGAATAATCAGATGAAAAGGAAAATCTGAGAAAAGAATATGATGCAACTTACAGTCCCCATACTTACTTCACTATGCATTCTGAGAAGGCCACCAGCCAGAGGAGTACAAGCCACTTCATGTTTCTTTCCTGGCTCCAAGTACTCAGGGAAGTTTGGGTTCTTAGCATGTAGTGGTGACCAGGAGCCCCTAGTTATATATGCTCTGACCAGCCCTAGTTTTCCCCTTTAGGCCACTAAAAGACCTGAAAAAAATCACAAAGCTCTTGATAAAATCTTTGCCTTCATCAGTGTCCTTGGCAAGTGGACTTTGAAGCTACTCAGAATACAGAGAATTGAACTATAATCTCTTCCTTGAATCTTGGCTGGAAAATCAAACTGATCTGCATGGACATCTAAGAAGACAGAGAACCTTGCCAACTTGGAGAAAAAACTGCTAAGAGTATCATGAAAATGGATACTAGGGCCACACTCCACATTTGTGGTTTCATGTCATCTTCCTAGCCACTTCGTGCGATGTCCATTGCTGTCTGCGTTAGAGAGGAGATTGCTAGGAGGATAAGTTGTCAAATGGCAAAGTGAAGACTTCAGGGACAGCCCAGGGACATACAACTGGCTTTAGATAGTGGGTCTAATGGCAGACATCAGGGGCACCTATGATGCCAGTCTGCATCAATGATTTAGGGCAGAGCAGTACATCAATTACATGGTTTCAGTATGGGAAGAAATGTCATATGCATCCACAAGATATTTTATATCATCCAAAAAACATACAAGGAAGAACTGTGTGCTAGGTTCTGGGTTAAAGGCTTCAAAGTCAAAGTTGATCAAGACAAAAGTAGTCTTTATCTTAAGATAGCTAGCAGTCTAGTTCTCACAAACTAATGTCCCCAGGAGTCAGGAGATATGACACTAGGACTAGGTGGCTATGTTGAACCCTGGGCAGCACAGGCCTTACCACTGGGAGCAGCCTTTCCTCCACTTCACCAATTCTGTAAAGCATGCCAGTTGGCCTTGTTTTCAAGAAAATCAGAAGTTTGGATATTTATGTACAATGTACTGCTTTTAATGTTAGCAACTAATTTTTTTTTCCCAGAAAAAACAGTGGGAATGAAATCTCCACAGCAATGTGCTGGAATCAGCCTTCAGTCTCTGTAGGCCTTTGCTTCTGGCCTAGAGTTGGGAGTGTAGTGGGGACAGAGAGGAATTTAATTCATATTAGTTGATTTGAAAAGAGACTGAATGCATACCAAACATGCTGACTCATTGGAAAAGACCCTGATAAAGGGAAGATTGAAGGCAGGAGGAGAAGCGGAAGACAGAAGATGAGATGGCTGGATGCCATCACCAAGTCAATGGACATGAACTTGAGCAAGAACTGGGAGTTGGTGATGGATAGGGAAGCCTGGCATGATGCAGTCGATGGCATTGCAAAGAGATGGACACAACTGAAGGACTGAACTGAACTGAACAAATTGAGAACAAAGACTAATAAATCTAATTGTATCAGGTTGTTGACTAGCTACCTATAACAACACATTATTTAAGTGGCTTTAAAATTCAGACTTATGACTCTACATTCAGAGTGGAATATCTTCTAAGGAAAAACAAAAATCCTGCCCATCAAAAACAAAACCAAAGAAAATCAAAACAAAAAATGGAAAGAAATCTGAAAGTATATTCAACAACTTCAGTTCAGTTCAGTTGCTCAGTCATGTCCAACTCTTTGTGAGCCCATGCATGGCAGCATGCAAGGCCTCCCTGTCCATCACCAACTCCTGGAGTCCACAGATACTCATGTCCATTGAGTTGGTGATGCCATGGAACCATCTCATCCTCTGTCATCTCCTTCTCCTCCTGCCCTCAATCTTTCCCAACATTAGGGTCTTTTCATTTTTATAAAAATATAAATTTATTTATTTTAATTGGAGGCTAATTATTTTACAATATTGTATTGGTTTTGCCATACATCAACATGAATCCACCATGGGTGTACATGTGTTCCCCCTCCTGAATCCCCCTTCAACCTCCCTCCATGTACCATCCCTCTGGGTCATCCCAGTGCACCAGTCCCAAGCAACCTGTATCATGCATCCACCCTCAACTGGTGATTCGTTTCATATATGATATTATATATGTTTCAATGCCATTCTCCCAAGTCATCCCACCCTTGCCCTCTCCCACAGAATCCAAAAGACTGTTCTATAGATCTGTGTCTCTTTTGCTGTCTCAGGTGACTGCAGCCATGAAATTAAAAGATGATTGCTGCTTGGAAGAAAAGTTATGACCAACCTAGATAGCATATTCAAAAGCAGAGACATTACTGTGCCGATCTGGTCCGTCTAGTCAAGGCTATGTTTTTTCCAGTAATCATGTATGGATATGTGAGCTGGACTGTGAAGAAGGCTGAGCACCAAAGAATTGATACTTTTGAACTGTGGTGTTGGAGAAGACTCTTGAGAATCCCTTGGACTGCAAGGAGATCCAACTAGTCCATTCTGAAGGAGATCAGCCCTGGGATTTCTTTGGAAGAAAGGATGCTAAAGCTGAAACTCCAGTACTTTGGCCACCTCATGCTAAGAGTTGAGTCATTGGAAAAGATTCTGATGCTGGGAGGGATTGGGGGAAAGAGGCGAAGAGGACAACAGAGGATGAGATGGCTGAATGGTGGACGTGAGTCTGAATGAATTCTGGGAGTTGGTGATGGACAGGGAGGCCTGGCGTGCTGCGATTCATGGGGTCGCAAAGAGTTGGACACGACTGAGCGATTGAACTGAACTGATCTAGGGTTATCATTACCATCTTTCTAAATTCCATATATATGCATTAGTATATTGTATTGGTGTTTTTCTTTCTGGCTTACTTCACTCTGTATAATAGGCTCCAGTTTCATTCACCTCATTAGTAATGATTCAAATGTATTTTTTTTAATTTTTTATTTTTACTTTATTTTACTTTACAATACTGTATTGGTTTTCCCATACATTGACATGAATTCACCACGGGTGTACATGAGTTCCCAAACATGAACCCCCCTCCCACCTCTCTCCCTATACCATCTCTCTGGGTCATCCCCATGCACCAGTCCCAAGCATCCTGTATCCTGCATTGAACATAGACTGGCGATTCGTTTCTTACAAGATAGTATACATGTTTCAATGCCATTCTCCCAAATCATCCCACCCTCTCCCTCTCCCTCAGAGTCCAAAAGTCCGCTCTACACATCTGTGTCTCTTTTGCTGTCTCGCATACAGGGTCATCATTACCATCTTTCTAAATTTCATATGTATGTGTTAGTATAGTGTATTGGTGTTTTTCTTTCTGGCTTACCTCACTCTGTATAATTGGCTCCAGTTTCATCCATCTCATTAGAAATGATTCAAATGTATTCTTTTTAATGGCTGAGTAATACTCCATTGTGTATATGTACCACAGCTTTCTTATCCATTCATCTGCTGATGGACATCTAGGTTGCTTCCATGTCTTGGCTATTATAAACAGTGCTGTGATGAACATTGGGGTATATGTGTCTCTTTCAGTTCTGGTTTCCTCAGTGTGTATGACCAGCAGTGGGATTGCTGGGTCATGAGGCAGTTCTATTTCCAGTTTTTTAAGGAATCTCCACACTATTCTCCATAATGACTGTATTAGTTTGGATTCCCACCAACAGTGTAAGAGGGTTCCCTTTTCTCCACACCTTCTCCAGCATTTATTGCTTGTAGACTTTTGGATTGCAGCCATTCTGACTGGCATGAAATGGTATCTCATTGTGGTTTTGATTTGCATTTCTCTGATAATGAGTGATGTTGAGCATCTTTTCATGTGTTTGTTAGCCATCTGTATGTCTTTTTTGGAGAAATATCTGTTTAGTTCTCTGGCCCATTGTTTTAACTGGGCCGTTTATGTTTTCTGGAATTGAGCTGCAGGAGTTGGTTGTATATTTTTGAGATAGGTTCTTTGTCAGTTTCTTCATTTGCTATTATTTTCTCCCATTCTGAAGGCTGTCTTTTCTCCTTGCTTATAGTTTCCTTTCTTGTGTAGACGCTTTGAATTTTGATTAGGTCCCATTTTTTAATTTTTCCTTTTATTTCCAATATTGTGGGAGGTGGGCCATAGAGGATCCTGCTGTGATTTATGTCAGAGAATGTTTTGCCTATGTTCTCCTCTAGGAGTTTTATAGTTTCTGGTCATATATTTAGATCTTTAGTCCATTTTGAGTTTATTTTTATGTATGGTGTTAGAAAGTGTTCTAGTTTCATTCTTTTACAAATGGTTGACCAGTTTCCCCAGCACCACTTGATAAGGAGATTGTCTTTTCTCCATTGTATATTCTTGCTTCCTTGGTCAAAGATAAGGTGTCCATAGATGGGTGGATTTATCTCTAGGCTTTCTATTTTGTTCCATGGATCTATATTTCTGTCTTTGTGCCAGTACCATACTGTCTTGATGACTGTGGCTTTGTAGTAGAGCCTGAAGTCAGGCAGGTTGATTCCTCCAGTTTCATTCTTCTTTCTCAAGATTGCTTTGGCTATTCGAGGTTTTTTGTATTTCCATACAAATTGTGAAATTATTTGTTCTAGCTCTGTGAAAAATACTGGTGGTTGCTTGATAGGGATCGCATTGAATCTATAGATTGCTTTGGGTAGTAAAATCATTTTCACTCTATTGATTTTTCTGATCCATGATCATGGTATATTTCTCCATATATTAGTGTCCTTTTTGATTTCTTTCACCAGGGTTTTATAGTTTTCTCTATATAGGTCTTTAGTTTCTTTAGATAGATATATTCCTAAGTATTTTATTCTTTTCTTTGGAATGGTGAATGGAATTGTTTCCTTATTTTCTTTTTCCACTTTCTCATTATTAGTGTATAGGAATGCAAGGGATTTCTGTGTGTTGATTTTATATCCTGCAACTTTACTTTATTCATTGATTAGCTATAGTAATTTTCTGGTGGAGTCGTTAGGGTTTTCTATATAGAGGATCATGTCAGCTCTAAACAGTGAGAGTGTTTACTTCTTTTCCAATTTGGATTGCTTTTATTTCTTTGTCTGCTCTGATTGCTATGGCCAAAACTTCCAAAACTATGTTGAATAGTAGCAGTGAAAGCGGGCACCCTTGTCTTGTTCCTGACTTTAGGGGAAATGTTTTCAATTTTTCACCATTGAGGATAATTTTTGCTGTAGGTTTGTCATATATAGTTTTTATTATGTTCAGGTAGTTCCTTCTCTTCCTCCTTTCTGGATAGATCTTTATCATAAATGGTTGTTGAATTCTGTCAAAGGCTTTCTCTGCATCTATTTAGATAATCATATGGCTTTTATTTTTCAATTTGTTAATGTGGTGAATTACATTGATTGATTTGTGGATATTGAAGAATCCTTGCATCCCTGGAATAAAGCCTATTTGGTCATGGTGTATGATCTTTTTAATGTGTTGTTGGATTCTGATTGCTAGAATTTTGTTAAAGATTTTTCATGTGTGTTCATCAGTGATACTGGCCTGTAGTTTTCTTTTTTTCTGTGGCATCTTTGTCAGGTTTTGGTATTAGGGTGATGGTGGCCTCATAGAATGAGTTTGGAAGTTTACCTTCCCCTGCGATTTTCTGGAAGAATTTGAGTAGAATAGGTGTTAGCTCTTTGCTAAATTTTTGATAGAATTCAGCTGTGAAGCCGTTTGGACCTGGGTTTTGTTTGCTGGAAGATTTCTGATTACAGTTTCAATTTCCATGCTTGTGATAGGTCTGTTAATATTTTCTATTTCTTCCTGGTTCAGTTTTGGAAAGTTGTAGTTTTCTAAGAATTTGTCCATTTCTTCCATGTTGTCCATTTTATTGTCATATAATTGCTGATAGTAGTCTCTTATGATCCTTTGTATTTCTGTGTTGTCTGTTGTGATCTCTCCATTTTCATTTCTAATTTTATTGATTTGATTTTTCTCCCTTTGTTTCTTGATGAGTCTGGCTAATGGTTTGTCAATTTTATTTATCCTTGGCATCTTTGTCAGGTTTTGGTATTAGGGTGATGGTGGCCTCATAGAATGAGTTTGGAAGTTTACCTTCCCCTGCGATTTTCTGGAAGAATTTGAGTAGAATAGGTGTTAGCTCTTTGCTAAATTTTTGATAGAATTCAGCTGTGAAGCCGTTTGGACCTGGGTTTTGTTTGCTGGAAGATTTCTGATTACAGTTTCAATTTCCATGCTTGTGATAGGTCTGTTAATATTTTCTATTTCTTCCTGGTTCAGTTTTGGAAAGTTGTAGTTTTCTAAGAATTTGTCCATTTCTTCCATGTTGTCCATTTTATTGTCATATAATTGCTGATAGTAGTCTCTTATGATCCTTTGTATTTCTGTGTTTTCTGTTGTGATCTCTCCATTTTCATTTCTAATTTTATTGATTTGATTTTTCTCCTATTGTTTCTTGATGAGTCTGGCTAATGGTTTGTCAGTTTTATTTATCCTTTCAAAGAACCAGCTTTTGGCTTTGTTGATTTTTGCTATGGTCTCTTTTGTTTCTTTTGCATTCATTTCTGCCCTAATTTTAAAGATTTCTTTCCTTCTACTAACTCTGAGGTTCTCCATTCTTCCTTTTCTAGTTGCTTTAGGTGTAGAGTTAAGTTATTTATTTGACTTTTTTTCTTGTTTCTTGAGGTATGCCTGTATTGGTATGAACTTTCCTCTTAGCACTGCTTTTATAGTGTCCCACAGGTTTGGGGTTGTTGTGTTTTCATTTTCATTAGTTTCTATGCATATTTTGATTTCTTTTTTTATTTCTTCTGTGATTTGTTGGCTATTCAGAAGAGTGTTGTTCAGCCTCCATATGTTGGAATTTTTAATAGTTTTTCTCCTGTAATTGAGGTCTAGTCTTAATGCATTATGGTCAGAAAAGATATTTGGAATGATTTCGATTTTTTAAAATTTATCAAGGTTAGATTTATGGCTCAGGATGTGATCTATCCTGGAGAAGGTTCCGTGAGCACTTGAGAAAGAGGTGAAATCCATTGTTATGGGGTGAAATGTCCTACAGATATCAATTAGGTCTAACTGGTCTATTGTATCATTTAAAGTTTGTGTTAATTTTCTGTTTAGTTGATCTGTCCATAGGTGTGAGTGGGGTATTAAAGTCTCCCGCTATTATTGTGTTATTGTTAATTTCCCCTTTCATACTTGTTAGCATTTGTCTTACATATTGTGGTGCTCCTACGTTGGGTGCATATATATTTATAACTGGTATCTCTTCTTCTTGGATTGATCCTTTGATCATTCTGTAGTGGCCTTCTTTGTCTCTTTTCACAGCCTTTGTTTTAAAGTCTATTTTATCGGAGATGAGTATTGCTACTCCTGCTTTCTTTTGGTCTCTATTTGTGTGGAATATCTTTTTTCAGCCCTTCACTTTCAGTCTGTATGTGTCCCTTGTTTTGAGGTGGGTCACTTGTAAGCAGCATATAGAGGAGTCTTGTTTTTGTATCCATTCCGCCAATCTTTGTCTTTTGGTTGGGGCATTCAACCCATTTTAGTTTAAGGTAATTATTGATAAGTATGATCCCGTTACCATTTACTTTATTGTTTTGGGTTCGGGTTTATATGCCCTTTTTGTGTTTCCTGTCTAGAGAATATCCTTTAGCATTTGTTGGAGAGCTGGTTTGGTGGTGCTGAATTCTCTCAGCTTTTGCTTGTCTGGAAAGCTTTTGATTTCTCTTTCATATTTGAATGAGATCCTTGCTGGGTACAGTAATGTGGGCTGTAGGTTATTTTCTTTCATCACTTTAAGTATGTCTTGCCATTCCCTCCTGCCCTGAAGAATTTCTATTGAAAGATCAGCTGTTATCCTTATGGGATTCCCCTTGTGTGTTATTTGTTGTTTTACCCTTGCTGCTTTTAATATTTGTTCTTTGTGTTTGATCTCTGTTAATTTGATTAATATGTGTCTTGGGGTGTTTCACCTTGGGTTTATCCTATTTGGAACTCTCTGGGCTTCTTGGACTTGGGTGATTATTTCCTTCCCCATTTTAGGGAAGTTTTCAACTATTATCTCCTCAAGGATTTTCTCATGGTCCTTCTTTTTGTCTTCTTCTTCTGGGACTCCTATAATTCGAATGTTGGAGCATTTCTTCATTTCTTTTAATTCATTTTTCTTTTCTTCCTCTCTGCTTCATTTATTTCTACCATTCTTTCTTCTACTTCAGTAATCTTATCTTCTGGCTCTGTTATTTTACTATTTGTTCCCTCCAGCATGTTTTTGATCTTATTTATTGCATTATTCATTGTATATTGACTATTTTTTACTTCTTCTAGGTCCTTGTTAAACCATTCTTGCATCTTCTCAGTCCTTGTCTCCAGGCTATTTATCTGTGATTCCATTTTAATTTCAAGATTTTGGATCATTTTCACTATTATTATTCAGAATTCTTCTATGGAGTGCAATGAAGTGTCCAGTAATGAGTTATGAGATGTCAGTGGGTTTGGAGTGACTTTGGGCAGCCTGTATATTGAATCTAAGGGCTGTGCTCCTGTATTGCTGGAGAATTTGCATGATATGTCTTTCTCTGGAACTTGTTGGCCCTTGGGTGGTGCTTGGTTTCAGTGTAGGTATGAAGGCATTTGATGAGCTAATGTCAATTAATGTTCCCTGTAGCCCGGAGTTCTCTAGTGTTCTCAGGATTTGGAATTAAGCTTCCTGCTTCTGGTTTTCAGTTTTATTTTTACAGTAGCCTCAAGACTTCCCCCTCTGTACATTGTAACCTAGATGTTAGGTTAAAGTTGGAAAGGTTAAAGGTTAAAGATGAAGAGTTTCTCTACAGTGAGGGACATCCAGAGAGGTTCACAGAGTTACATGGAGAAGAGAAGAAGGGGGAGGGAGTTAGAGGTGACCCGAATAGGATGAGATGGAATCAAAAGAGGAGAGAGCAACCTAGCCAGTAATCACTTCCTTATGTGCACTCCACAGTCTGGAATGCTCAGAGATGTTCACGGAGTTATACAGAGAAGAGAAGAAGGGGAAGGAGACAGAGGTGGCTAGGAGAATAAAAGGGGGGAATCAAAAGGAGAGAGACAAATCCAGCCAGTAATCAGTTCCCTGGACTGGAAGAAACACAAGCTGGAACCAAGATTGCCAGGAGAAATATCAATAACCTCAGATATGCAGATGACACCACCCTTATGGCAGAAAGTGAAGAGGAACTAAAAAGCCTCTTGATGAAAGTGAAAGAGGATTTTGGAAGGAATGATGCTAAAGCTGAAACTCCAGTACTTTGGCCACCTCATGTGAAGAGTTGACTCATTGGAAAAGACTCTGATGCTGGGAGGGATTGGGGGCAGGAGGAGAAGGGGGCAACAGAGGATGAGACGGCTGGATGGCATCACGGACTTGACGGACGTGAGTCTGAATGAATTCCGGGCATTGGTGATGGATGGAGGCCTGGCATGCTGCGATTCATGGGGTCTCAAAGAGTCAGACACGACTGAGCGACTGAACTGAACTCAACTGAATCAGTTCCCTAAGTATTCTTCACCGTCCGGAATACACAAAGAGATTCACAGAGTTGGATAGAGAAGGCCAGCGGGAGGGAGGAGATAGAGGCGACCTGGTGGAGAAAAGGGAGAGTCCAAAGGGAGAGAGAAGTCAAGCCAGTAATCTCACTCCCAAGTAAAAATGGGCACTGAAAATTGGGTTCTCAAAGGTACAAAATTGAAAACAAATACCAAAAGCAATGATTAAAAATCAAGAGTAGAGTTTAGATTTTCAAAAATATAATATTAAAGAAAAGAAAAGAAAGTCACAAAAATTACTATATATATATGTATATATACACATATGTATATATACATATATATATGAAGCTTGTTTTAAAATATAGGATCTCTCTCTCTTGCTTTTTTGCAAAATAATAGTAGGTTATAAAAATGAAAATTGAAGCAATAGAGGACTTAAACATTAAAAAATAAAGAATGATAGTAAAAATAGTAAAAATGTATCTAGGACTTTCTCTGGTGTTCTTGTGGGCAGTTTGTGGTCAGTTCATTTTTGTATAGTTCTTTGGTCCTGCTTATATTTCTCAAGATCTATAGGCCCATTCCTATGTAGTTGGTACTAACTACAGGGTGTAAATCTATTGCACCTGTCACTTCCAAGGCGGTTCCCTCTGTTTTAGCTTCTTCTGATTGCTGATCTCTTCAGAGTCTAATTCCCGCCCTGATTCAAGTGGGCGGTAGTGGACACTTTTTTAGGCTCACTTGTTCAGTTGTGCTGTGGGGAGGAAGGGATGCTGCTAACAAATAACACTGGCATGTGCTCACAGTGTCTCAGAAACACTGGGCCTGCCCCCGCTCATGGCGCATGTGCCCTCCTTCTCCACACTGTTCATGCTCTAGGTTGCTCTGAAGGGAACCATCTGAGGCTGGCCCTGGGCTGCATTCACCTCTCAGGTCTAAGCCGCTCAGGTTCAGGCACTGCAGTTGTCCTCAGAGGCAGAAACTTGATTGGCCTGCGTTTTGTGCCCTTCCCAGGTCCGAGCAGCTCAGGTGATGAGGTGTTTGGGGAGCGCGGTCGCTGTGACTTATCACCTCCTCCCGTCCCTGCCGCTCAGTTTTCTGGGTGTACAACTGGTGCACCTTTCTCAGGCAGATGTTGACCATCCAGAATCCCAAGAAGTTTTAGCAAAGAAGCCTGCTTGCAGTTTGGTAGCAAATGCCTCTCTGGGGCCACAATTGCCCTCTTCTGGCTCTGGCTGCCTGTCATCAGAGGGGAATAGTCTGCAGCCTGCTAACTCTGTTCAGCCCTTTGTTCTGTGAGGTGGGCCTGCCTGAGTCTTAGGTTAGGGCTTTTTGCATAGCTGTAGTCAGTCCTTTGTTCTGTGAGCAGGCGTGGCAGTGTTTTATGTTAGGGTTTTTTGCATGGAAACTATCCCACAGTCTGGTTTTCTAGCCCAAGTTAGTTCCATCAGATTGCCCTCAGAGCATTCAGGCCCTGTCCTTACTCTAAGCAATGCAGCCCGCACCTCTCTGCCCAGCTCCCACTTGCTAGTGGCTGATGCGGGCGTCTGCGCTGCTTCTCTGCTGGGGGAGTTAACAGTGGGCACATAGCGGGTTTTAATTATTCATTTATTTTTCCTCCCAGTTATGTGACCCTCTGTGGTTCCAAGGCTTGCCACAGACTCAGCAGTGAGAGTGTTTCTTGGTGTTTGGAAACTTCTCTCTTTTTAACACTCCCTTCCCGGCAAGGAGCTCTATCTCTACCTCTTTTGTCTCTCTTTTTGTCGTTTATATTTTTTCCTACCTCTTTTTGAAGACAATGGGCTGCTTTTATGGGTGCCTGATGTCCTCTGTTGGCATTCAGAAGTTGTTTTGTGGAATTTACTCTGCGTTTAAATGTTCTTTTGATGAATTTGTAGGGGAAAAAGTGGTCTCCCTGTCCTATTCCTTCATAATCTTAGGACCACCTCCTCAGGGTCTTTTCAAATGAGTTAGCTCTTTGCATCGGGTGGCCAAAGTATTGGAGTTTCAGCTTCAGCATCAGTTCTTCCAGTGAACATTCAGGGCTGATTTCCTTTAGGACAGACTGGTTGGATCGCCTTGCAGTCCAAGTGATGCTCAAGAATCTTCTTCAACACCACAGTTCAAAAGCATCAATTCTTTGGGGCTCAGCTTTCTTTATAGTCCAAATCTCACATCAATACATGGCCACTGGAATAAAACATAGCCTTGACTACATGGACCTTTGTTGACATAGTAATGTCTCTTCTTTTCAATATGCTGTCTAGACTGGTCTCAACTTTCCTTCCAAGGTGTAAGCATCTTTTAATTTCATGGTTGCAATCACCATCTGCAGTGATTTTGAAGCCCCCCCCCCCCAATAAATCAGCCTCTGTTTCCACTGTTTCCCCATCTTTTGGCCATGCAGTGATGGGACCAGATGCCATGATCTTAGTTTTCTAAGTGTTGAACTTTAAGCCAACCTTTAAATCTCCTCTTTCACATTCATCTAGAGGTTCTTTATTCTTCTTCACTTTCTGCAATAGGGTGGTGTCATCTTCATATCCGAGGCTACTGATATTTCTCTCGGCAATCTTGATTCTAGCCTGTGCTTCCTCCAGCCTAGCGATTTCATGATGTACTCTGCATATAAGTTAAATAAGCAGGGTGACAATATACAGCCTTGATGTACTCCTTTTCCTATTTGGAACCAGTCTGTTGTTCCATGTCCAGTTCTAACTTGCTTCCTGATCTGCATACAGGTTTCTCAAGAGGCAGGTCAGGTGGTCTGGTATTCCCATATCTCAGAATTTTCCACAGTTTATTGTGATACACACAAAGGATTTGGCATAGTCAATAAAGCAGAAATAGATGTTTTCCTGGAACTCTCTTGCTTTTTCCATGATCCAACAGATGTTGGCAATTTGATCTCTGGTTCTTCTGCCTTTTCTCAAACCAGCTTGAACATCAGGAAGTTCATGGTTCACATATTGCTGAAGCCTGGCTTGGAGAATTTTAAGCATTACTTTACTAGCCTGTGAGATGAGTGCAATTGTGTGGTAATTTGAGCCTTCTTTGGCACTGCCTTTCTTTAGGATTGGAATGAAAACTGACATTTTCCAGTCCTGTGGCCACTGCTGAGTTTTCAAAATTTGCTGGCATATTGAGTGGAGCACTATCACAGCATCATCTTTCAGGATTTGAAATAGCTCAACTGGAATTCAATCACGTCCACTAGCTTTGTTCATGGTGATGCTTTCTAAGGCCCATTTGACTTCACATTCCAGGATGTCTGGCTCTAGATGAGTGATCACACCATTGTGATTATCTGGGTCATGACGATCTTTTTTGTACAGTTCTTCCGTGTATTCTTGCCACCTGTTCTTAATATCTTCTGCTTCTGTTAGGTCCATATCATTTCTGTCATTTATTGAGCTCATCTTTGCATGAAATATTCCCTTGGTATCTATAATTTTCTTGAAGAGATCTGTAGTTTTTCCCATTCTATTGTTTTCCTCTATTTCTTTGCATTAATCTCTGAGGAAGGTTTTCTTATCTCTCCCTGCTATTCTTTGAAAATCTGCATTCAAATGCATATATCTTTGCTTTCCTCTTTTGCTTTTTGCTTCCCTTCTTTTCACAGCTATCTGTAAGCTCTTCTCAGACAGCCATTTTGCTTTTTTGCATTTCTTTTTCTTGGGGGTGGTCTTGATTCCTGTCTCCTGTACAATGTTATGAACCTCCATCCATAGTTCATCAGGCACTCTGTCTATCAGATTTAGTCCCTTAAATCTATTTCTTACTTCCACTGTATAGTCCTAAGGGATTTGATTTAGGTCATACCCATGGTCTAGTGTTTTTCTCCACTATCTTCAATTTCAGTCTGAATTTTGCAACCAGGAGTTCATGATCTGAGCCACCATCAACTCCCAGTCTTGTTTTTGCTGACTCTATAGAGCTTCTCCATCTTTGGCTGCAAAAAATATAATCAATCTGATTTTGGTGTCGACCATCTGATGATGTCCATGTGTAGAGTCTTCTCTTGTGTTGTTGGAAGAGGGTGTTTGCTAGTGCGTTTTCTTGACAGAACTCTATTAGCTTTCACCCTGCTTCATTCTGTCCTCAAAGGCCAAATTTACGTGTGATTCCTTGTGTTTCTTAACTCCTACTTTGGTATTTCAGTCCCCTATAATGAAAATGGAATCTTTTTGGGGTGTTTTCTAGAATGTCTTATAAGTCTTCATAGAACTGTTCAACTTTAGCTTCTTCAGCATTATGACTGGGGCATAGACTTGGATTACCATGATACTGAATGGTTTGCCTTGGAAACGAGCAGAGACCATACTGTCATTTTTGAGATTGCATCCAAGTACTGCATTTCAGATTCTTTTGTTGACTGTGATGTCTACTCCATTTCTTCTAATGGATTCCTGCCCACAGTAGATATAATGGCCGTCTGTCTTAAATTCATCCACTCCAGTCCATCTTAGTTCGTTGATTCCTAGTATGTCTATGTTCACTCTTGCTATCTCCTGTTTAACCACTTCCAAGGGCTTATAGATCTTGAGAAGCATAAGTTGGATCAAAGAACTATCTGAAAGTGAACTGACCCACACTGTCCACAACAACACCAGAGAAAGTCCTAGATATATTTTTACTATTTCCATTCTTTAAATTTAATTTTTTTATTTTAAGTCCTCTACTACTCCTTTAAATTTCATTTTTATAACCTACTATTACTTTGAAAAAAAAACCTATTTCTTAAAGCAAATTTCATATATATATATATATAATTTTTGTAATTTTTTTCTTTAATATAGTATTTTTGAAAATCCAACCTCTTTAGATTTTTAATCTTTGCTTTTGGGTATTTGTTATCAATTTTGTACCTTTAAGAACCCAATCTTCAATAACCATTTTTACCTGGGAGCAAGATCACTGGCCTGATTGCTCTCTCCCCCTTTGGATCTCCTTTTTCTCCACCAGGTCACCTCTATCTCCTCCCTCACCCTTCTCTTCTCGACCCAACTCTGTGAATCTCTTTGTGTGTTCTGGATGGCTGACAACACTTAGGGAACTGATTACTGGTTGGATCTGTCTCTCTCCTATTCATTCCCCACTTTATTCCCCCCAGCCACCTCTGTTTCCTTCCTCCCTCTTCTCTTCTTTGTGTAACTCTGTGAACATCTCTGAGGGATCCAGACTGTGGAGAGCACATAAGGAAGTGATTACAGGCTAGCTTGCTCTCTCTTCTTTTGATTCCCCTTCTTCTGCTCCTGGTCACCTCTACTTCCCTTCCTCCCTCTTCTTTTCTCCATGTAACTCTGTGAACCTCTCTGGATGTCCCTCACTGTGGAGAAACTTTTCATCTTTAACCTAGATGTTTTATCATTGGTGCTGTATAGATGGAGAAGTCTTGAGGCTACTGTAAGAAAAAGACTGAAACCCAGAGGCAGGAGGCTTAAGTTTAAATCCTGAGAACACCATGGAACTCCTGAAACCAGGGAACACTAATTGATAGGAACTCATCAAATGCCTCCATACCTACACTGAAACCAAGCACCACCCAAGGGCCAACAAGTTCCAGAGAAAGACATACCATGCAAATTTTCCAGCAACACAGGAACATAGCCCTGAGCTTCAATATACAGGCTCTCCAAAGTCACTCCAAACACATGGACATCTCATAACTCATTACTGGAAACTTCATTGCACCATTGAGGAAAGAAATCCAGCTCCACCCACAAGAATGCCAACACAAGTTTGCCTAACCAGGAAACCTTGAAAAGCCATCTGTCCAAACCCACCCACAGTGAGGAAACTCCACAATAAAAAGAACTCCTCAAACTGCCAGAATAGGGAAAGGCAACCACAAACACAGCAATATAAACAACAAGAAGAGGCAGAGAAATACCCAGCAGGTAAAGGAACAGAATAAATGTCCACCAAACCAAACAAAAGAAGAAGAGATAGGGAATATACCTGATAAAGATTTGAAATAATGATAGTGAAAATGATTCAAAATCTTGAAAACAATAAGGAAATCCAGATAAATAGCCTGGAGACAAGGACTGAGAAGATGCAAGAAAGGTTTAACAAGGACATAGAAGAAATAAAAGAGTCAATATATAATGAAGAATGCAATAAATGAGATAAAAAACACTCTGGTGAAAACCAACAGTAGAATAATAGAGGTAGAAGATAGAATGGCAGAACTCAATGAAACAGGGAGGAAAAAGAAAAAGAAATATAAAGAAATGAGGGCAATCTCAGAGACCTCTCAGACAATGTTAAATGCCCCAACATAAGAATCACAGGAGTCCCAGAAGAAGACAAAAAGAAAGACCTTGAGAAAATACTTGAGATAATATTTGAAAACTTCCCTAAAATGGGGAAGGAAATAATCATGCAAGTCCAAGAAATCCAGAGAGTCCCAAACAGGATAAACCCAAGGCCAAACACCCCAAGACACATATTAATCAAATTAACAAAGATCAAACACACAGAACAAATATTGAAAGCAGCAAGGGAAAACAACAAATACCACACAAGGGGATTCCCATAAGGAAAACAGCTTATCTTTCAATAGAAACACTTCAAACCAGGAGGGAATAGCAGGACATACTTAAAGTGATGAAAGAAAAAACCCTACAGCCCAGATGACTGTACCCAGCAAGGATCTCCTTCAGATATGAAGGAGAAATCAAAAGCTTTACAGACAATCAAAAGCTGAGAGAATTCAGCACCATCAATCCAGCTCTCCAACAAATGCTAAAGGATCTTGTCTAGACAAGAAACACAGAAAGGGTGTAGAAACTCGAACCCAAAACGATAAAGTAAATGGCAATGGGATCATACTTATCAATAATTACCTTAAATGTAAATGGGTAGAATGCCCCAAACAAAAGGCAAAGACTGGTTGAATGGATACAAAAACAAGACCCGTATGTATGTTGTCTGCAAGAGACCCACTTTGAAACAAGCATGCAAATAGAGACCAAAAGAAAGCAGGAGTAGCAATACTCATATCAGATAAAATAGACTTTAAAACAAAGGCTGTGAAAAGAGACAAAGAAGGACACTACATAATGATCAAAACATCAATCCAAGAAAAAAAGAAATAAAAGGAATCCAAACTGGATAAGAAAAACTAAAACTCTCACTGTTTCCAGAGGATATGATCCTCTACATAGAAAACCCGAAAGACTCAACCAGAAAATTACTAGAGCTAAACAATGAATATGGTAAAGTTGCAGGATATAAAATCAACACACAGAAATCCCTTGCACTCCTATATACTAATAATGAGAAAACAGAAAAAGAAATTCATGAAACAATTCCATTCACCATTGCAATGAATGATTAAAATACTTAGGACTATATCTACCTAAAGAAACTAAAGACCTATATATAACAGATGGAGAAATATACCATGTTCATGGATCAGAAAAATCAAAATAGTGAAAGTGAGTATACTACCCAGAACAATCTATAGATCAAATAGAAACCCTACCAAATTTATTTTTCACAGAGCTAGAACAAATAATTTCACAATTTGTATGGAAATACAAAAATCCTCGAATAGCCAAAACAATCTTGTGAAAGAAGAATGGAACTGGAGGAATCAACCTGCATGACTTCAGGCTCTACTACAAAGCCACAGTCATCAAGAAAGTATGGTACTGGCAAAAAGACAGAAATATAGATCAACAGAACGAAATAGAAAGCCCAGAGATAAATCCACGCACCATTGGACACCTTATCTTTGACAAAGGAGGCAAGAATATACAATGGAGTAAAAACAATCCCTTTAACGAGTGTTTCTGGGAAAACTGGCCAACCACCTCTAAAAGAATGAAATTAGAACACTTTCTAACACCATACACAGAAATAAACTCAAAATGGATTAAAGATCTAAATGTACAACCAGAAACTATAAAACTTTTAGAGTAGAACATAGGTAAAACACTCTCTGACATAAATCACAGCAGGATCCTCTGTGACCCACCTCCCAGAATATTGGAAATAAAAGCAAAAAGAAAACAAATGGGACCTAATTAAAACTGACAGCTTCTGCATAACGAAGAAAACTATAAGCAAGATGGGAATACTGCCTTCAGAATGGGAGAAAATATTAACAAATGAAGCAACTGACCAAGAATTAATCTCAAAAATATACAAGCAACTCCTGCAGCTCAATTCAAGAAAAACAAACAACTCATTAAAAAAATGGGCCAAGTAATACTCCATTGTGTATATGTACCACAGCTTTCTTATCCATTCATCTGCTGATGGACATCTAGGTTGTTTCCATGTCCTGGCTATTATAAACAGTGCTGCGATGAACATTGGGGTATATGTGTCTCTTTCAATTCTGGTTTCCTCGGTGTGTATGCCCAGCAGTGGGATTGCTGGGTCATAAGGCAGTTCTATTTGCAATTTTTTAAGGAATCTACACACTGTTCTCCATAGTGGCTGTACTAGTTTGCATTCCCACCAACAGTGTAGGAGGGTTCCCTTTTCTCCACATCCTCTCCAGCATTTATTGCTTGCAGACTTTTGGATGGCAGACATTCTGACTGGTGTGAAGTGGTACCTCATTGTGGTTTTGATTTGCATTTCTCTAATAATGAGTGATGTTGAGCATCTTTTCATGTGTTTGTTAGCCATCTGTATGTCTTCTTTGGAGAAATATCTATTTAGTTCTTTGGCCCATTTTTTGATTGGGTCATTTATTTTTCTGGAATTGAGCTGCATAAGTTGCTTGTATATTTTTGAGATTAGTTGTTTGTCAGTTGTTTCATTTGATATTATTTTCTCCCATTCAGAAGGCTGTCTTTTCACCTTGCTTATATTTTCCTTTGTTGTGCAGAAGCTTTTGATTTTAATTAGACCCATTTGTTTACTTTTGCTTTTATTTCCAGAATTCTGGGGGGTGGATCATAGAGGATCCTGCTGTGATTTATGTCGGAGAGTGTTTTGCCTATGTTCTCCTCTAGAAGTTTTATAGTTTCTGGTCTTACATTTAGGTCTTTAATCCATTTTGAGTTTATTTTTGTGTGTGGTGTTAGGAAGAAACTGGAGCTGATTATACAGAGTGAAGTAAGCCAGAAAGAAAAACACCAATACAGTATACTAACAAATATATATGGAATTTAGAAAGATGGCAATGATGACCCTGTATGCGAGACAGCAAAAGAGACACAGATGTGTAGATCAGACTTCTGGACTCTGAGGGAGAGGGAGAGGGTGGGATGATTTGGGAGAATGGCATTGAAACATGCATACTATCATGTAAGAAAGGAATCGCCAGTCTATGACCGATGCAGGATACAGGATGCTTGGGGCTGGTGCACGGGGATGACCCAGAGAGATGTTATGGGGAGGGAGGTGGGAGGGAGCTGCATGTTTGGGAACGCATGTACATCTGTGGTGGATTCATGTCAATGTATGGCAAAACGAATACAGTATTGTAAAGTAAAATAAAGTAAAAATAAAAAATTAAAAAAATAAAAAAATGGGCCAAAGAACTAAACAGACATTTCTCCAAGGAAGACATACAGATGGTTAATGAACACATGAAAAGATGCTCAACATCACTCCTTATCAGAGAAATGCAAATCAAAACCACAATGAGGTACCATTTCACGCTAGTCAGAATGGCTGCTATCCAAAAGTCTACAAGCAGTAAATGCAGGAGAGGATGTGGAGAAAAGGGAACCTTCTTACACTGTTGGTGAGAATGTACACTAGTACAGCCACTCTGAAGAACAGTGTGAAGATTCCTTAAAAAACTGGAAATTAAACTGCCATACGACCCAGTAATCCCACTGCTGGGCATACACACCAAGGAAACCAGAATTGAAAGACACACGGCTTCATTAGCCATCTGTATGTCCTTTGGAGAGATATCTGTTTAGTTCTTTGGCCCATTTTTTGATTGGGTCATATTTTATCTGGAATTGAGGTGCAGGAGTTGCTTGTATATTTTTGAGGTTAGTTATTTTCAGTTGTTTCATTTTCTATTATTTTCTCCCATTCCGAAGGCTGTCTTCTCACCTTGCTTATAGTTTCTTTTGTTGTAATGAAGCTTTTAATTTTAATTAGGTCCCATTTGTTTATTTTTACTTTTATTTCCAATACTCTGGGAGGTGCCTCATAGAGGATCCTGCTGTGATTTATGTTGTAGAGATTTTGCCTATGTTTTCCTCTAGGAGTTTTATAGTTTCTGGTTGTATGTTTAGATCTTTAATCCATTTTGAGTTTATTTTTGTATATGGTGTTAGAAAGTGTTCTAGTTTCATTCTTTTACAAGTGGTTGGCCAGTTTTCCCAGCATCACTTGTTAAAGAGATTGTCTTTTCTCCATAGTATATTCTTGCCTCCTTTGTCAAAGATAATGTACCGGGGTCCAGCCCTGGTTGGATCCAGGATATCCAAAGTGTGATTGTGTTGGCGACTGAGATTTATTTAGAGATATAGAGAGATAAAGAAAGAATATTACAGTTAAGAAAATAGAGGAGAGAAAGAGGCTGATATTCATTGGTTTACGCAGAAAGCCAATAAAGCCCAAGCACAGGCCTTGTTCTCTTCACATAAGCCACAGGCGCCCTCGCAAATAGCGGAGGGTGCCTCACCTTGGGCACCCTCTCGAGTGGGTCATAGAAGCCCAGGCAGAGAAGTGAACTCAGAGGGCCCTGGCGCTCCAGGGAGTCAGCCTAAACAGGAAAGAAAGAATGACGCGGGGTGACTAAGCTTCCGTGAGCAAGACCTGCAACTTGTTAAAGAGATTGTCTTTTCTCCATTGTATATTCTTGTCTCTCTTGTCAAAGATAAGGTGACCACTGGTGCATGGATTTATCTCTGGGCTTTCTATTTTGTTCCATTGATCTATATTTCTGTCTTTGTGCCAGTACTATACTGTCTTGATGACTGTCCGTTTATAGTACAGCCTGAAGTCAGGAAGGTTGATTCCTCCAGTTTCATTCTTCTTTCTCAAGATTGCTTTGGCTATTCGAGGGTTTTTTTGTATTTCCATACAAAGTGCGAAATTATTTGTTCTAGCTCTGTGAAAAATACCATTGGTAGCTTGATAGGGATTGCATTGAATTTAACAAATACATGAAAATGTGTTCAACATCATTCATTATCAGAGAACTGCAAATCAAAACCACAATGAAATACCTTTTCACGCCAGTCACAATAGCTAATACCTAAAAGTTTACAAGAAATAAATGCTGGAGAGGGTGTGGAGAAACGGGAAATCCCTTACACTGTTAGTGTGAATGCAAACTAGTACAGCCACTATGGATAGCAGTGTGGAGATTCCTTAAAAAACTGGAAATAGAACTGCCTTATGAGTCAGCAATCCCACTACTGGGCATACACACCAAGGAAACCAGAACTGAAAGACACACGTGTACCGCAATGTTCATCACACCACTGTTTATAATAGTCAGGACATGGAAGCAACCTAGATGTCCATCAACAGATGAATGGATAAGAAAGCTGTGGTACATATACACAATGGATATTACTCAGCCATTAAAAAAATACATTTGAATCAGTTCTAATGTGCTGGATGAAACTGGAGCCTGTTATACAGAGTGAAGTAAGCCAGAAAGAAAAACACCAATACAGTATACTAACACATACTTATGTAATTTAGAAGAATAGTAAAGTTAACCCTGTATGCAAGACAGCAAAAGAGACACAGATATATAGAATAGTCTTTTGGACTCTGGAGAGGGCAAGGGTGGGATGATTTGGGAGAATGGCATTGAAATATGTATATTATCATATGTGAAATGAATCACCAGTTGAGGTTTGATGCATTATACAGGATGCTTGGGTCGGGTGCACTGGAATGACCCAGAGGGATGGTATAGGGAGGGAGGTGGGAAGGGGGTTCGGGATAAGAAACACATGTACACCCGAGGTGGATTCATGTCAATGTATGGCAAACCAATACAATATTGTAAAGTAATTTGCTTTCAAATAAAATAAATAATTTTATATTAAAAATGTGTAATTTACACGCTGGTGGGTGGGGACGTAATTAGACGGTGCAATTTGAGACTCAAGGGTTGTTCCCTATAATTCAGACCAGTACTATCAACTCTCTGCATAAAACTGGAAGGGTATCACCTGTACCTTCCTACAGTTCTCTGTATGTAGCTCTCTCCTGTGAACTTTAGTTATATAGAGTCATAAATCTCTCTTCTTGGGGAGACTGTTTGTCTATGCCTAGGTTCAACTTCCATGTATGTGTTGGAAACTATTTCTAGAGTTGGGGCAATTTTGGAACTCTCCTTGCTTGCTCCCCACCTCAGAAATCCATTCTCTGCTGACAGATGTTTGATGTAAGACAATGCTCTTTCATTTGTCTTTCCTACTTTGGAGTTATTAGAGACAGGAATATAAATGTGTCTTTTAATCCTTTATGTCGACTGAAATGGAGGTCCCCCTGCAATCAGAACTCACTGAATGCCTTGTGAATGTTAGGCACTGACTACTGTGCATGGGTGCAAACTTGATTGGGGATATATGTTGGGGCCATAGGGAGCCCCAGTCTTGCTGGAGAAACATGCCCATTACAAATAGTATTTGCTATGTGATATGTTCAGTTCAGTTCAGTCTTTCAGTCATGTCTGACTCTTTGCAAACCTGTGGACTGCAGCATGCCAGGGCTCGCTGTTCTTCACCAAATCCTGGAGCTTGGGGAAACTCATGTTCATCGAGTTGGTGATTCCATCCAACCATCTCATCCTCTGTCATCCTCTCTCCTCCTGCCTTCAATCTTGTCCAGTAACAGGGTCTTTTCTAATGAGTTAGTTCTTCACATCAGTTGGCCCAAAGTATTGGAGGTTCAATTTCAGCATTGGTCCTTCCAATGTATATTCAGGATTGGTTTCCTTTAGGATGACTGGGTGGATCTCCTTGCAGTCCAAGGGACTCTCAAGAATCTTGTAAAATGCCACAGTTCAAAATCATCAATGCTTCTTCGCTCACCATTCTTTATGGTGTAACTGTCACATCCATACATGACAACAGGAAAAATCATAGCTTTGATTATACTGAACGTTTTCAGCAAAGTAATTTCTCTGCTTTTAAAAAATTTGTACAGTTGTGTTATAGTTTTTCTTCAACTGAGCAAGATATCTTTTAATTTCATGACTGCAGTCATCATCTGCAGTGATTTTGGAGCCCCTGAAAATAAAGTCTTTCACTGTTTCCATTGTTTCCCCATCTATCTGCCATGAAGTGATGGGACCAAATGCCATGATCTTCATTTTCTGATTGTGAATTTTAAACCAGATGTTTCACTCTCTTATTTCACTTTCATCAAGAGGCTCTTTAGTTCTCCTTCAATTTCTGTCATGAGGGTGGTGTCTTCTGCATATCTAAAGTTCCTGATATTTCTCCCAGCAACCTTGATTCCAGCTTGTGCTTAATCCGGTTGGGCATTTCACATAATGTACTCTGCATATAAGTTATATAAGCAAGGTGACAATATACAGCCTTTACGTACTCCTTTCCCAAATTGGAACCAGTTTGTTGTTCTATGTTCAGTTCTAACTGTTGTTTCTTGACCTGCATAGAGATTTCTCAGAAGGCAGGTAAGATTGTCTAGTAGTCCCTTCTCTGTAGGTTTTCCACAGTTTGTTGTGATCCACATCAGTTCAGTTCAGTCGCTCAGTCATGTCCGACTATTTGTGACCCCATGAATTGCAGCACGCCAGGCCTCCCTGTCCATCACCATCTCCCAGAGTTCACTCAGACTCATGTCCATCGAGTCAGTGATGCCATCCAGCCATCTCATCCTCTGTCGTCCCCTTCTCCTCCTGCCCCCAATCCCTCCCAACATCACAGTATTTTCCAATGAGTCAACACTTAGCATGAGGTGGCCAAAATACTGGAGTTTCAGCTTTAGCATCATTCCTTCCAAAGAACACCCAGGGCTGATCTCCTTTAGAATGAACTGGTTGGATCTCCTTGCAGTCCAAGGGACTCTCAAGAGTCTTCTCCAACACCACAGTTCAAAAGCATCAATTCTTCAGAGCTCAGCCTTCCTCACAGTCCAACTCTCACATCCATACATGACCAAAGGAAAAACCATAGCCTTGATTAGACGGACCTTAGTCGACAAAGTAATGTCTCTGCTTTGGAATATACTATCTAGGTTGGTCATAACTTTTCTTCCAAGGAGTAAGCGTCTTTTAATTTCATGGCTGCAATCACCATCTGCAGTGATTTTGGAGCCCCCCAAAATAAAGTCTGACACTGTTTCCACTGTTTCCCCATCTATTTCCCATGAAGTGATGGGACCAGATGCCATGATCTTCATTTTCAAAAGTTGAGCTTTAAGCCAACTTTTTCACTCTCCACTTTCACTTTCATCAAGAGGCTTTTTAGTTCCTCTTCACTTTCTGACATAAGGGTGGTGTCATCTGCATATCTGTGGTTATTGATATTTCTCCCAGCAATCTTGATTCCAGCTTGTGTTTCTTCCAGTCCAGCGTTTCTCATGATGTCCTCTGCATATAAGTTAAATAAGCAGGGTAACAATATACAGACTTGACATACTCCTTTTCCAATTTGGAACCAGTCTGTTGTTCCATGTCCAGTTCTAACTGCTGGTTCCTGACCTGCATACAGATTTCTCAAGAGGCAGGTCAGGTGGTCTGGTATTCCCATCTCTTTCAGAAGGCTTTTGCATGGTCAATAAAGCAGAAGTAGGTGTTTTTCTAGAACTCTCTTGCTTTTTCTATCATTCAACGAATTTTGGCAATTTGATCTGTGGTTCCTCTGTCTTTTGTAAATCCAGCTTGAACATATGGATTTTCACAGTTCATGTATTATTGAAGACTTGCCTGGAGAAATTACTTTGGTAGCATGTGTGATGAGTGCAACTGTATGGTAGTTGAACATTCTTTAAAATCACCTTTCATGAGGATTCCAAGGAAAACGACATTTCCAGTCCCATGGCCACTGCTGAGTTTTCCACAGTTGCTGGCATATTGAGTGCAGCACTTTAACAGCATCATCTTTTAAGATCTGATATAGCTCTACTGCAATGCCATCACACCCACTAGATTTGCTCTTAGTGATGCTTCTGAAGACCCATTTGACTTCACATTTCAGGATTGTCTAGCTCTAGGTGAGTGATCACAACATCGTGGTTATCATGGTCATTAATATCTTCTTGTGCAGTTCTTCTATGTATTCTTTCAACCTCTTTTTAATACATTCTGCTTCTGTTTGGTCCATTGCCTGTCTCTCTTTTATTGTGCCCATTTTTGCCTGAAACATTCCCTCCCTATCTCTAATTTTCTTGAAGAGATCTCTGCTTTTTACCATTCTAATGTTTTCCTCTATTTCTTTCACTGATCACTTAGGAAGGCTTTTTAAAATCTCTTCTTGCTATTCTTTGGAACTCTGCATTCAGATAGGTACATCTTTCTTTTCCCCTTTGCTTTTTGCTTCTTTTCTTTTCTAAGTTATTTGTAAGGCCTCCTCAGGCAACCGTTTTGCCTTTTTGCATTTATTTTTCTTTGAGATGGTCTTGATGTGGTATGTACAGATAAAAAAATGAAGATCATGGCAACCAGTTCCATCACTTCGTGGCAAATACCTGGAAAAACAATGAAAACAGTGACAGGCTTTATTTTCCTGGGCTCCAAAATCACTGTAGATAGTGACCACAGTTGTGAAAAAAAAAAAAAAAAAAAAAAGATGCTGGCTCCTTGGAAGAAAAGCTGTGAAAAACCCAACAGCATACTAAAAAGCAGAGACATTAGTTTACCAGCAAATGTCTGTATAGTCAAAGCTATAGTTTTATCAGAAATCGTGAGTGGATGTGAGAGTTGGACCATAAAGAAAGCTGAGTACCAAAGAATTGATGGTTTTAAATTGTGGTGTTGGATAAGACTCTTGAGAGTCCTGTGGACTGCAAGGAGATTCAACCAGTCCATGCTAAAGGAAATAAGTCCTGAATATTCACTGGAAGGACTGATGCAGAAGCTGAACCTCCAATACTTTGGCCAATTGATGCGAAGAACTGACTGATTAGAAAAGACCCTGATGCAGGGAAAGATTAAAGACAGGAGGCAAAGGGGAAGATAGAAGATGAAATTGTTGGGTGGCATCACCAACCTGATGAACATGAGTCTGAGCAAGTTCCAGGAGTTGGTGATGGACAGGGAAACCTAGCATACTGCATCCCATGATATAGAAAAGAGTTGGACATGACTGAGAGACTGAACTGATAATGTACAGAAAATATCAGGGAGCAGGCTGAAGTCTTTGGGGTCCAGTCAAGCTTGTGGTCCTGGTGGGAGTGGTGAAAGGTTTAGGTGGAAGGGGAGGTTTCCCATCCTCTGGTGCAGGTCCGTGAATCCAAGGCAAGGAGCACAAGATTTTGAATGTTTCCAAATATAGTTTTCTAAAAAAAAACCAAAATAACAACAACAACAACAAAAACTGCTTTCTGCAGGAGTGAGAACTTTGACTGATTCTGTTCTCTAGATTTTACTGACGGATGTGGAAGGAATCTGGAGTGGGCTGAGTCTGCAAAAATTAGGTGACAAGCTACTGGAAGGCCGGGCTTATGGTAGACATTCTGCACTAGATTGAAGACAAATCCAGAGAAAATGTGTCCCTTCCGGAGTGTACATGCCAATGTATTACAATGTTTCAGTAGATAGTTCAATAGTGTTTGGGGGCAAGCAAGAAATGCATGATGGGTGGTTTACTTTTGTCAATTCCTGTGGGTAGTTAGATGACTAAATGTTTGGTTACCTAATTGCATAGTTGGAATTATGCTTGGGAAAGAAAACTACATCAGGTCCACAGATATTTTGACATTAAAGAGCAAGCATAGGATGATAACTATGGCAACTATAGGTAATTTAAACATGAGGGCCCAAATGGGGAAAGATTCATTACCAGGCTGAGATTGGACTGTAGAGGTTGCCATAGTTGTTGCTATGAAAAGTAGCCATAACAGTTACTTCTTGCTATGCTGGAGATGTGGGAAACTAATAAGAGAGCAAGAGCTTTTACAACTTTCCTTGCAGTGTGATTTCAGGGGAGAAGCAGTTGACAAGGAAAGGCTGACTGGTAAGGCTGAGGAAGGGAGTAATCTGAGACAGTAATCATTAGCTCTCATGTGAGCCCAGAAAACAGAAGCATAGACTCAGTCAGAGTTCTGGGTCAGGGTTCAGAAATAGATATCATTTGGCTTGAATCAATATTTAGCCTTGTGGATGGCAGCCATAACCTCTAAACAGAAGATTTCCTTCTCCCCAGGTGGTGAAATAATTCATATTTGTTCCAGATTTAGGAACCCAGAAAGGCCTCTCAGGGCCACTTGCTCTTTGCAGGCACACATGCAACCTAGAAGGTGGAATTATCATCATGGTGTCCATTTTCCAGATGAGAAAACTGAGGTTAAGAGACTTGATCAAGCTCACACAGCTAAGCATGTGAAAAGCAAAGCACAAACCCAGGGTAACAGTCCTCAAATTGTGTGTTGTTGCTGCCCCCCCTCCCACCCCGGGAGTGGTGGGTGGTGATCTAGCAATAATGTTTAGGCAGAAGCAAGCAGTATTCAGGCTTTAATTGAGGTAAGTAAGGAAAACCAGTAGAACATTCAGCTATGACCTAAATCAAGTACCTTATGATTTTATAGTGGAGATGAAAAATAGATTCAAGGGATTAGGTCTGGAAGCCTGAAGATCTATGGATGGAGGTTTGTAACATTGTACAGGAGGTGGTCACAAAAACCATCCCCAAGAAAAACAAATGTGAGAAGGAAAGGGGATTACCTGAGGAGGCCTTAGAAACAGCTGAGAAAATAAGAGAAGTGAAAGGCAAAGGAGAAAGGGAAAGATATACTAAATGGAATGCAGATTTCCACAGAATGGCAAGGGGATATGAGAAAGTCCTCATATTGAACACTGTAAGAATTAGGGGAAAACAATAGAAATGTAAAGAGTATAGATCATTTCAGGAAAATTGGAGCTACCAGAGGAACACTTCATGCAAGGATGGGCACAATAAAGGGCAGAAAAGTCAGAGACCTAACAGAAGCAGATGAGATTAAGAAGAGGTGGCAAGAATGCACAGAAGAACTGTACGAAAATGGTCATAAAGACGGGGATAGGGATGATGCTTGGTCACTCATGTAAAGCCAGATATACTGGAGTATGAAGTCAAGTGGGCCTTAGGAAGCATCACTACAAACAATGATAGGAGAGGTGATGGAATTTCAGCTGAGCTATTTAAAAATCCTAAAGAATGAGGCTGTAACAGTGTTGCATTCAATATGTCAGCAAATTTGGAAAACTCAGCAGAGGCCACAGTGCTGGAAAAGGTCAGTTTTCATTCCAATGCAAAAGAAAGGCAATTCCAATGAATGTTCAACCTATCATGCAATTGTGCTCATCTCACTTGCTAGCAAGGTAATGCTCAAAACCCTTCAAGCTAAGCTTCAACACTACATGAACTGAGAACTTTCAGATGTACAAACTGTTTTCAGGAACCAGAGATCAAATTGCCAACATCCATTGGACCATAGAGAAAGCAAGGGAATCCCAGAAAACATTTCCATCTGCTTCACTGATTACGCTAAAGCCTTTCACGCAAAAGACCACAACAAACTGTGGAAATTTTTTAAGGAAATGGGAGTACCAGATCACTTTACCTGTTTCCTGAAAAGTCTGTATGTAGGTCAAAAAGCGGCAGTTAAAATCATACATGGAACAACTGAAAGATTTAAAACTGGGAAAGAAGCGTGACAAGGTGTACACTCTCACTCTGGTTATTTAACTTCTATATAGGATACATCATTCAATATGATGGACTGCATAAATCCCAAGCTGGAATAAAGATTGCTGGGAGAAATATCAACATCCACAGATATGAAGATGACACTGCCTTAATGGCAGAAAGCAAAGAAGAACTAAAGTCCTCTTGATGAGGAGAGGAGATGCAAAAACTGGCTTAAAACTCAACATTCAAAAAACTCTTCACAAACATATACTCAACATTCATGGCATCCGGTCCCACCACATCATGGCATATAGCTGAAGGTAACGTGGAAACAGTGGCAGATTTCATTTTCTTGGGCTCCAAAACCACAATGGACCTTGACTGCAGCCCAAAATTAAAAGACACTTGCTTCTTGGAAGGAAGAAAGGCTATGAAAAACCTGCATAGTGTATTACAAAGCAGAGCCTCACTTTGCTACAGAGGTTTGTAGTGTCAAAATTATGATATTTCCAGTAATCATGTACAGATGAGTGATCTGGACCATAAGAAAGTGTGAATGCTGAAGAATTGAGCTTTTGAACTGTGGTGCTTGAGGAGATTCTTGAGAGTCCCTTATATAACAAGGAGATCAGACCAGTCAATCTGAAAGGACATCAACCTGTGATGCCTGCTGACTCAGCTGAGACATCTACTGAGGGCCTCTAGGTGGAAAGAATGGATTCTTCCACTGCAAAAGAGCCTAACCATGGCAGCTCCAAGCAAATACTTTGTAGCTCCACCCCTGGAGGAAGCTCAGAAAGGCTGAAGGCTCTATGTACCTTGGGTTCCCTGATACATGCATTGCATTCTCCCCAACAGCATTGGAGGCCAAGGAAGGGGCATTCTGGGCCCTGGAGGGAGGGGGATAGCTCAGGGATCCACTGGGACCACCACTTACCAGGTAGGACTGGAAAGGACAGAGCAGGCATATGTGGCGGAGAGCTGGTGACTGGGGTGTGGGAAAAAGAGGGAACCAGCTTTGCATGAAGCACCTCACCCAACATCCCCTGGAGGAGAAGCCCAGTGATAAGTTCCTCTGAGATGACACAAAAAGAGTCTATTTCATTACCCTTTATAATTCCTCTGAATGAGCAGGTGGTGGAGTTTGTGGGTCATCACAAACCCTTTCGTGGCCTAGACCATCTGCCAGTTGCTATCCTTGGGGCTGCCTCTCCCCAGCTTCAGTCATGTAGTTCTGGAGGAAATTAACAATCATGTGTGCTGCTGAGTCAGGGCCAAAGACCATGTCAAGCCAGTTATAAGACACCATGTCCCTGCCAGGATGGCTGATCTGGGGCTGTACATGTGAACTGAGGTGGGTCATTCAGAGAACACCATTGAACTCTGATGTCTGCAATCCTTTTTCCTTACTAGGAGATGCCTTCAGGATTTAACACCTTAGGGCAGGTAGCTTGAACTCCCTCACTAGGTATAGAAGCCTTAAGGAAAAATGTTGCCAGGCTAAGACCATCAAAGCAGACCGAAGGGAAATAGCGAGGGTGAAAGAGAATTGATGACTTCTGATTTCTTGGTTCCAGTAACTGAGACCTTTGTATTTGCTCTGATTCTTGTATCCTGGATTCCCAGAATCATTTAAATGAGTTTGCCCTTTCCTTGAAGCCAGCTGGAGTAGGGCTTCTCTCAATTTTAATTCAGACTTGGTTCTAGATCCTTCACACCGAGATACAAACAGAGGCAACTTTTGCTTCAACACCATTAAGAGTGAAACACTTTATTCTTTTCTGAGAATAGGGTGTACAGACCACCAAATACAGTTCACCAGCATCCTGGGCAGGAGTGCCCAAAGTGTGAGTGAGTGTGTGTTAGGAACAACCTTACTGATTGCTGAACCACTGCAGTCATTTACACTGCCGGTGCCAGGCCAATCCTGTCATTTCCTCGATCAAAGACCGAGAAATACAGCCTCAGGAAGACGTCACCCAGGACCCAGGACTCTGTAGATGTCCTCACTCTTTTCTCTCTAAAGGCGGTATAGCAGCGGCCTCTGGAATCCTGGGGGAGTCAGAGACACACACCAGTCAGCATGAGCCCTTACCAGTGACTCCCTCCAATATCCAGACCCAGCAAAATTCTTTGTTTTATTTCCCTTTTTTAGTAAGTATCAAGGGGTTTTCTGAGCAGCAGGGGATATGAGAGTTCATCCAAAACCAAAGAGGGCCAAGACATCAGGTTGTCATGAGGAAGGGTGTGGTGAGTAGAGGACTGGGAGGTGGGGAAACAGGAATGTAAAACAACAAAGTCCTAATATAGAGCATAAGGAACTATATTCAATATTCAGTGATAAATCACTTGAAAAAGAATAAAATAAAATTTTTATATGTATAACTAAGTCACATTTTCGTGCAGCAGAACTTAAGCAACACAGAAGATCAGCCACACTTCAATATAATTATTTAGAAAAAAAACAAGTGTGTCCATAGTTCCCCTCACTCCCTGTTTCTTTCCTTCTGACTCCTGCTCCTTGTTTTCTCTGCAAAGAATGCTGGTTCTCCTCCTGAATCTGCACAATCTGTACTTTATTAAAAAAAAAAAAAACCTTTATTTTGTATTGGAGTGTAGCTGATTAACAATATTCTGAGTTTCAGGTGGACGGTAAAGTGTCTCAACCGTATGTATCCAGGTATCCTGGTCCCAAAGACACCTCTCCCATCCAGGCTGTCATATAACTGGGTGGAGTCCCTTGTGCTACAAAGTAACTCAGTGTAGGTTATCCATCTTAAATAGAGCAGTGCCTACAACACGTTCTTGAAGACTTAACTCAGGAACTCTGAGAAGCCTCCTTCGGCCCACGCTCACCCTCTTTGGCCACTTCAGGCTTGGGTGGGTAACGTACTCTAGTTCCCCATCCCCACTGGTCAGTCTGTAGCCCTCATCAGCCCTAGTAAGTCCCCAGTGCCTTAGTGCAGACCACCTTGAGATGACATTTGCATAGAATCCAGTGCATTTTACTAGGAACCAAGCAACCCTCCGTATGGTTCAATGAGTTTGTCATTTTAGAATTCCTGAAATTCCCTCTCTTCCTCAAAGCCTTCCTTGAGTCCATCAACCTGCTCTGAACTCTCGCAGGGAGCTGCCATGAAGTCTTCACCCTGTGCTGAGGCTGAGCAGTCACTGTGCACCCTTTATACACCTTATTATACAACCTCCCCACTGAGGGGTTGGGTATCCCAACTGACAAAGGAGGACCCTGTCCAGAGCAAGGGGAAGATGCAGGAGAGGACTAGGCTGACCATGTAATTTATCATTCAAACCAGAAAAATCTTGAAAAGGTAAGGCGGACTGTTAACTTATGCTGGGACTTCACACTTGGACTGTCCCCAGCCATTCTCCTGATAACATGGCCTATTTCAAGGACTGCTAGAGCTGAATTTCATGTTCATGCACCTAAGGGTTCAGATTGAATTGAAGCTCTTTGAGGACCAAGGACCTTAGTGTTCCCCTCTCCCTGACTCCCACCATGCTGTATGGTGCGATATCTCCACATTTATTTCAGGAAAATCAGTGTCCCACACAGCCCTTTACTCTCAAGTGGTTGGTTTTGTGGCAGGCACTGGTCCAGCCACAGGGCTCAGCAGCATCTGCAATGGTGTGACATGGCCGCCAGAGGGCGCCCTCCTCCCAACAGCAGCCCAAGGGTCCCTGCAAGCTCCAGTTTGAGAACCAACCCTCAGTATTGTCCCCTCACCTTGAGGATGTAGGCTCGACCTGGCACTGGGTAGTTGATGCCATTGATGGTGAAGATAATAGAGGGCAGAGTATTGACCGCAGAACATGAAACGTAATGCTGTTAGTGAGAGAGTGTGAGAGGTTGATTATGGAGATCCTTGTTGTGTGTGGAGACTGGGAGTGACCCTGGGGCATGACCCTTCACCTTGGAACCCCGTGGCCTGGCGCCAATGAGCTTTTGTATGTTATCGATCAGTCTTCCTGGGCCTTGGATATGTGATGCCCCGGTGTCCACCATGGCCGCGCAGCCGTCAGAACAAGCAATAACCTCTCTTCTCATGGAGATGCTGAGAGACAATGGAAGAAAGGGGGCAACAAGGTCACTGTGAGTCTCCCCAGAGTTGCTCCCTTCCCGACTGTCTTGTAAACAGCCCTTCATTTCTCGCCCTCTTTTCCTTTGCCCTCAACACAGCACCTTTCTTGACATCCTCGAATGCAGGACTTGAATACACCAGGATCTTTTGTACCTTGACACAAGCTGGTCTTCCTTCCTAGAAGACTCCACTCCCCTTTGACTAGCAAATTTCTTCTCATCTGCCAGATTCCAGCTCAATTGTGATTGATTCAGGGAAGTCTTTCCCCTGGTGTTTATCAGTCTCCTGTCTTGGTCACTCTCTGTAGAGCCTTCCTCATATCTGCTACTGCTGGTGATGCTAATTCCCTTCAGTCGTGTCCGACTCTGTGCAACCTCATAAACAGCAGCCCACCAGACTCTGCCGTCCCTGGGATTGTTCAGGCAAAGTACTTTAGTGAGTTGCCAGTGCCTTCTCCTCCTCATGTCTAGCATGTACCAAAGTCACAATTCACTATGTGGGCGAGTCACTTCATGTACATCTGCCTTCTTAGATATGAGGGCGAGTTTTATTCTCCTTGCCTCCCTAAAGTGCCTGGCACACCGTGGATGCCCAAAGCTTGTCTGTTCAATGAGTGAATGAGACTGAGAAAACAATAAGAAACCTCCAGAGAGCTGTATCTGGTGGGGAACAAATAACAGGTCGCACACAGAGTGAAGATGGAGATTCACAGGGGCAGCAGATTTTTATAGTAGGGGGTGAGAGGGGCTCCCCTGGGAAAGGGTGTCTCCTAGCACTGGTCCTACAACCAGCTCAGACCCTGAGACCCTGGCCAGGAAATACATGACTAGCCCACACAAACTCCAAAGGATATGTCAGCTTTTGTATTCAGGTGTCACACAGAACCATATGAATTATGCCTCTTGTCCTCAGGTCACTCCTGGATCTCACCTTCCTGATTCTCTGTTATAGCCACTGCCCTACTGTGTGCTCATGAACATGGGGTGCCTTTATTATTAGTTGCTTTCACATCTTAGGACTGCAGCCAACCTCTCTCCACTGCTGGGTAGCTGCTCCCTAAGAAGACCAGTTTCCCCATTTTCTCAGTAGTGTCCCTGTTTTTAAAATGACATTGATCTGTACTGAGAACTTCCTACGTACTAGGTAACCCTGGACAGTTGGTCATCTTATCATAAATCTGTTCAGGCTGGTAAAACTTTCCCTGATCCTCTGTTCACAATATAGAGTCTTCTAACCATGCTCCCCACCTCAAAGGGCAGTGGTTGTAACCCTCTCCCAGCTGCACAGACCTCTCTGGATCCTTTTAGCAACCTAGTCAGAGCCTTGCTCAGAAGGCCTGGGGATTATGAACCCATGGGTTGTTTGTGTATCTATGTGCTTGTGTGTTTGTTTGTATGTGTGTTTGTATGTGTCTCTGTGAGTGCTTGTGTGTCTCTGACTAGCTGTGTATGTTTTTATGTGTCTCTGTGTAGGTTTATATATGTCTGCTTGTATGTTTCCAAGTGTCCGTGTGTCTGTGTCATTGTGGGTGGTGTATATGTCCGTGTGACTGTGTGTCTGAGAATGAATTTGTGTGTGTTTGCCTCTGTCCATGTACATTAGCAGGAGCATCACTTGGGCTGACCCTCAGAGGGAGAGGCTTACCGGTCTACAGGTATAGTCCAGTCACCCGCTCGGATCAGTGGTACCCAGTTGAGCTCTCCCTTGTAGTAGTGGTGGTCCACCCCACCAAACATCACCACACTGCCCTCCTGCATGTTTCTGTAGAGAGAAGTGAAGGGGGGATCCTTGGAGGACAGTAACAACAGCGCTGTCTGAGAGCTATGCTGGTCCAACCATCAAGGCCCTAATAAAGTCCCCATGTACAGATGCAGCAATCTAGTCCAGGAGAGACAGAGATCCAGACTGAGATCTGCTACTGTCTCATGAGTGGCACAGAGGAGCTTAGAAGCTGAATCACTTGTCTGAGCTCCACCCACTATGTCTTCTGAAGACGCCCTGTACCTTCAGCAAACTGAGTGCTCAGACACCCTCAGAGGACATGGTGCTGAAATGTTTTGGCTTTCCCCGTGTCCACCTTATCATTTTTCAGGAAAATCAAGGCCTGGGAGTTCTAAGGGTGTGGGTTCAGGTCAACCAGAGTTGGCTCCACTGGCCTGTGACCTACAATGTCCAAAGGGCCCCACACTCAGAAGGGACCCCACCTCTGCTTTCCCTGTCTTGAAATGCCTAATATTTCTTGAACGAGGGATCCCACACTTTTGTTTCCCACACTTTCATTTCTCACTGGCTCCACAAATTGGGTAGCTATTCCTGGGCTCTCTTTTAAATGCTAATGAGGAAGGAAAGATATCCACCATCCTTCTCCTTCCTTCCTTATCAAATTCATAAGCAAATCGTAATGCTTTTTGCTCCAACTTGTTTCCTGTTGCCTTCCTTTTGCCTCCCTCATGACTTACCTCCTAGACCAAGTTACTGGTCTTGAGCCCAGGACTAGGGTTGTGTTCCAATAAAATTTTATTTATAAAAGCCAGTGGTGAAGCCAGGTAGGGCCCTGGGGCCATACTTATCCTTGGTTATATTACTCTCTGGATACTTCTTTATCAAATGTTCTATAATTTTTGTGCAACTGAAAGCATCTTACAGCTAATTTGGAGAAAGGAATTGTCCATCTCAGACTTACTTGCTCAAGTAGAAGGCAAAAACAGGCTCAGAAATGGCACCTTTATTCTTCAGCTTGTCAAAGATGGGGATGGCCCCAGAGCGGGATAGGTTGGGGTAGTTCAAGCCCAAGATGCCATCAGATCTTCTGCCCTCAAACCCGTATTCTGCCACACTTAGACCGAATGGCTGGTCAGTACTTACAAGGTCCCCAATCTGTGGGAGAGAAGAGTGTTCCCACTTACAGATACGTGAAGTGGGGCTAGGACTGGGCTGGGGTGCATTGCCATTAGACCCTTAGAGAAGAATTGAGGCTGGGCTCTGTCTTTGGTTGCCCAGAGACGATTAGAGCAAAGAAGAAGGGGAATTGGGATTCCATTTGAGAGAGGCTGTGAATTTTAAAACATCTGCCCCTCTGAAAAACACCACCCGAGTGAGTCAAATTGGCCTCGTGGCTTCTCTCCAGGTGGGGCAACCAAGAGTCAGGCCAGGTCCCACTGGAGCCACCTGATGGACAAAACAATTGAGAGCAAGATAGCCTTCTCTGGCATCACTGTGACCTAATAACAGGAATGGACTGAATTCTCTGTAAGGTACTGTTGATTCTGCATCTGTCCAGGAAGACAGAAGACAAAAACACTATCTTGCTTGCAGGGTTCTATGAAATTACTGCCTGGGGTATTCACTTTTGGGGATATGTGTATATTTCTGTGAGTCTGTATGAGAGAAAAAGAGAGAGAGGGGAACTACTCAAGTATTTTGGGGGAGGCAAGCCATAGATTTATTAGATTCTCAAGGGTCCTATAGAGTGAAAACTCATTTACCAGGCCCATTGACTTCTCAGGCCTCCAGTTTCCGACTCTGGATACCTGAAGCCCTTGACTGCCCCCAGGGTCCCCAGATCAGTTTTATACTGTCCCCAAACACCCACAGCAACTTCAGTCCTGAATTGCCAGCCTAACTCCACCCTTTACCGCATGTGTGCTCTCAGCAAGGCCCTTGCTATCTGGACCACAGTTTCCTCATATGTCTCATGAGGTAATCAGAGTAACTGCTCTGTGGGGTTGTTGCAGAATTAAACCAGTTATCACCTGAAAGTGGCTGGAACAGTCTGTTAATATAAAAGTGGCTGCCTTTATCCTTCTCACTCTAAGCGAAATGAACCATGAACTGCTCATGGGAAGAGGAGCTGAAGCCCACACCTCAAGCCACACTCTGGGTTAGCTAATCTATTTGCTCGTGTGTCACCATGGGCACTGCCACCTCAGAGACGTGATCCTGTGGATAAGATGGCCAATATCTATGGGAGTTAGGGCAGGAAGTGTCCTGCCAGATGGTCTGCATCTGTTTTGCAAACAGTGGTCGCCACATATCCAGCCCTGACTCAGCATTTGTTACAACATTACCCGAACTGTGTCATGAGCAACAACTCCTTTCATTCTTCCAGCTCCATAGATGATCCCGAACGTCTTTTTGGTAGGCCGGAAGGTGGAAGACTGATGATATCTGAACCTAGCGTGTGTAGCTGCAGACAGAAGAGATGAGTGTCATCAGGTGCCGAGGGTGGAAACAGGGTGGCAGGGCAAGTGAAAGATGGTCCGGGTAGGGGTGTCTGTACTCACAACAGGGTGCGCTATTGCAATCGACGGAGGGCACCCACAAGTCAGATGAGCCTGTGTCAAAGATAACCTGGAATTCCTGAGGGGGTGTTCCAATGGTGATGTTTCCCACATAGAATATCTATATGGAGAAAGAGGGAGTGGGTTAGTGCAGAACTGGCTACCCTCTGTTCCCACACTGATGACTCCCTCAGTTTGCACATATCTCTTGAGACTACTTTTTAACCACCATTCAGTTCACAGACTTTGGTCACAGATGTATCTGCATTTGATATATTTTTCCTGTGCTACATTGTATGCAAGATATTGACTCCATGAACAGGCGTTGAAGTGGTACCTCCTGCCTGGGAAGCCCAGAGGCATAACCACTGGGCCTCCAGGACCTCTGGACACCCAGGGAAGTCCTGGTGCCTTCATTTGAGAAGCTCTGTAGTCTCTTCAAACCTAGCCTTAGCACCCCCTTCTCCAGGAGGTCCTTCTGAATCAACTCCAGTCACTCCCTCTAAACTCAGACCACATCCAATCAACACCACACAGGTGACCCTTTCATTTGACGTGTATTTACTCTTTGCCTATCTCTCAGGCTGGCATGGGCATTTTTGAAGACAAAATAAACCCTTTTCTAATCAAAAAACAGTGAGCACTGTGTTAGATTCTTATGGCCATACACGGAATACAGGTTCAGTAACTTTTTCCTGCTGTTGTGCTTGCATCTGTGAAAACTGAATTCCTCTACCTGAGGATTCACAATTGCTTTGCAGTTGGTTCGGTCTTTTGATCACTAATGGCTCATTCTTCATCTGTAACTGAGTGGCTCACCTAGTTCCTAAGGAACAATCACCCTCAAACTAATGACACATGTTTGACACAGAAATGGATATTTATTTACCTGCCACCTGGTAATGGCCAGGCCCAGTCACAAAGACCAACAGTTGAGGATGAGAGTGCCTTCTCCTCTGGGTGGGGTTCCTGTTTTCCAGTGTCTCGGCCTCCTGCAGGAACCCCAACCCCAACATCCCACCTGGCACCGCCAGACGAGCCCCACGCTAAGCTAGAGCACCAGGGAGCACTGTGGAGCACCATCATCCCCAAATACTCACATCTCTGATGTTTCTCAGTGGGTGAATAGTTAGATTTGAACCACGAAAAGAAATCTGGGACAGTCTATAAGGATGCTCCTTCGGGAAATTGTTCAGCATGTTTTTACCACTGAGGGTTTTTCTCATGTTCTTCACTCTCCTTAGAGGTATTCTTTCACCAAGCATTTGACGAAGAAAACAAAGAAGATGCTACAATTAGCTGTCAGTGTTAATGTATAACTGTCATTGTAATGGCCCTGTGTGTTTTCTAATCATTTTTATGAGGCACATTATTATCAGAATTTTATGCATATACAATGACAAAGACATAGATTTGAATACAGGTTCTTTTCTGCCATGTTAGGTAAGCCATATGACCATGAGGTGCCTCAGTGTCCCCTTCGGCAAAATGGTGGAATGTAACAATACAAACCCTCCAAATAGAATATCTTGGGGATAAGTGAAGTGATGGATATAAGGAACCTGATAAATAGGAAGTGTCAACAATGACAGCCATTAGCATTGCTGTTGCCATCCCACTCATTCCTTCTCAAAGAACCTCAAGGAAGGAAGGAAGTAGAAAGGGGACTCTTATTCTCTTTTACAAGGGAGAAATTTGAAATGCAAGAGGTTTCTGAGTTGGGTGTTGTCACACTGCTTGTCAGATATATGACAGTTTATCTTTCTCCAAGTTGAAAGAGAAGAGAGAGTTGAAAGAAGAATCCAAGATATAGGGAATAAGTAAGGGAAATTCAGAGGCTTGAGAAGGAAGGACAAGTCAAATGAAACATTAAAAGCAAACAACACAAAGAGAAATAAACTCCCAGTGACTTCCAAAGAGATGGAGAGATAAATGACAGTGATACAGAGATGCAGACATAGGCATATACACACTGAAGTAGACCAGGAAAAAAAGAGGACATGTTGAACAAAATGTAGAAAAGTGCTATTCCACAGGACCACATCAATATTTGCATAGACTATGAACTGAACAGTTGCAAGGAGTTGCATTTTCAACAGGTCATGACATGACTGGACCCCAAGTGTTGTGCAACCCTAATCTACACAAAGACCTTGGGATCCACTGTTCCTATAGCAAGTTACTTATAAATAAGTCAGAGTTGAACTTTAAGACTCTTAGGGAAATATTCCAATCCCTTCTAAATCTGATGGGTGAAAGAATAATCAGATGAAAGTAAAAATCCGAGAAAGGAATATTATGTGACATACAGTCCCCATACTTACTTGACTATGCACTCTGAGAAGGCCACCAGTCCGAGGAGCACAAGCCACTTCATGCTTCTTTTCTGGCTCCAAGTACTCAGGGAAGTTTAGGTTCTTAGTGGGTAGTGGTGACCGGGAGCCCCTAGTTATATATGCTCTGACCTACCCTAGTTTTCCCCTTCAGGCCATGAAAAGATCTAAAAAAACACAAAGGTCTCAATAAAAACTTTACCTTCATCAGTGTGCTTGATGAATGGACTTTGAAGCTTTTCAGAATACAGAGATTTGAGCTGTAATCGCTTCCTTGAATCTTGACTGGAAAATCAAGCTGATCTGCATGGACATCTAAGAAGATGTGAAACCGGGCTACTTGGAGAAAAACCTGCTAACAACATCATGAAAATGGATATTAGAGGCCGTGCTCGACATCTGTGGTTTATGCCATCTTCCTAGCTACTTCGTTAGATATGCATTGCTGACTTTATGAGATGTACATTGCCCTCTTCATTGCCAAGGACATTGCTAGGATGATAAGGTGTCAAATGGCAAAGTGAAGACTTCAGGGACAGCCCAGCGACATACAACTGGGTTTAGGTAGTGGGTCTAATGGCAGATTTAGGGGCACTTATGCTGCGGGCTGCATCAAAGATTTAGGGCCGAGCAGTACTTCAGTTGCATGGTTTCTGTATTGGAAGAAATGTCGGATGGATCCACAAGCTATTTTATAGCATCCAACAACTGTACAAGGAAGAACTCTGTGCTAGGTTCTGGGTTAAAGGCTTCAAAGTCAAAGTTGATCAAGACAAAAGTAGTCTTTATCTTAAGAGAGCTAGAAGTCTAGTTCTCACAAAGTCATGGCCCCAGGAGGCAGGAGATATGATACTACGACTAGGTGGCCATGTTGGAATCTGGGCAGCACAGGCCTTACCTCTGTTAGCAGCCTTTCTTCCACTTCACCCATGCTTAAAAGCAGGCCAGTTGGCCATGTTTTCAAGAAAATCAGAGGTTTGAATATTTATGTGCAATCTTCTAATTTTAATGTGAGCAACTAATTTAATTTGCCCGAGAAAAACCGTGCGAACAAAATCTCCACAGCGATGTGCTGGAATCAGCCTTCAGTCTGCAGGGTTTTGTTTCTGGCCTAGAGTTGGGAGTGCAGTGGGGACAGAGAGGAATTTAATTCATGTTGGTTGATTTTAAAAGAGACTGAATGCATAGTAAACATGCTGATTCATTGGAAAAGACCCTGACATTAGGAAAGATGAAGGCAAGAAAAGTGGAAGACAGATGATGAGATGGTTGGATAGGATCACAAAGTCAATGGACATGAGCTTGCAAAAGCTCCAGGAGTTGGTGATGGATAGGGAAGCCTTGCCTGTTGTAGTCTATGGTGTTGCAACGAGACGGACACAACTGAAGTCCTGAACTGAACTGAACAAATTGAGAACAAAGACTAATAAATCTAATTGCATCAAGATATTGACTAGCTACCTATAACAACACATTACTTAAGTGGCTTTAAAATTCAGACTTATGACTCTACATTCAGAGTGGAATATCTTCTAAGGAAAAACGAAAATCCTGCCCATCAAAAACAAAACCAAAGAAAACCAAAAGAAAAAAGGGAAAGAAATCTGACACTATATTCATCAACTTCAGTTCAGTTCAGTTACTCAGTCATGTTCAACTCTTGTGAGCCCATGAACGGCAGCACACAAGGCCTCCTTGTCCATCACCAACCTGGAGTCCGCACATATTCATGTCCCTTGAGTTGGTAATGCCATCCAACCATCTCATCCTCTGTCATCCCCTTCTCCTCCTGCCCTCAAACTTTCCCAACATCAGGGCCTTTTCAAATGTGTCAGCTTTTTGCATCAGGTGGCCAAGTACTGGAGTTTCAGCTTCAGCATCAGTCCTTCCAGTGAACATTCAGGAATGATTTCCTTTAGGATGACTGGTTACATCTCCTTGCAGTCCAAGGGACAGTCCAGATTCTTCTCCAACACCACCGTTCAAAAGTCCAGTTCTAACTACTGCTTCCTGACCTGCATACAGGTTTCTCAAGAGGCAATTCAGGTGGTCTGGTATTCCCATCACGTTCAGAATTTTCCACATTTTATTGTGATCCACACAGTCAGAGGCTTTGGCAGTCAGTAGAGCAGAAGTAGGTGTTTTTCTGGAATTTCTTGTTTTTTTTTTAATAATCCATCAGATGTTGGCAATATGATCTCTGGTTCCTCTGCCTTTTCTACAACCAGCTTGGTCATCTGGAAGTTCATGATTCACGTATTGCTGAAGCCTGGCTTGGAGAATTTTTAGCATTACTTTACTAGTGTGTGACATGAATGGAATTGTGTGGTAGTTGGAACAATCTTTGGCACTGCCTTTCTTTGAAACTGCAATGAAAACTGACGTTGTCTAGTTCTGTGGCCATTGCTGAGTTTTCCAAATTTGCTAGCATATTGAGTGCAGCATTTTCACAGCATCATCTTTCAGGATTTGAAATAGTTCAACTGGAATTCCATCACCTCCACTAGCTTTGTTCATAGTGATGCTTCCTAAGGCCCATTGACTTCACATTCTAGGATGTCTGGCTCTTGGTGAGTGATTACACCATCATGATTGTCTGGGTCGTGAAGATCTTTTCTGTACAGTTCCTCTGTGTATTCTTGCCACCTCTTCTTAATATCTTCTGCTTCTGTTAGGTCCATACCATTTCTGTCCTTTATTGAGCTCATCTTTGCATGACATATTCCCTTCGTATCTCTACTTTTCTTGAAGAGATCTCTAGTCTTCCCCATTCTGTTGTTTTCCTCTATTTCTTTGCATTGATCACTGAGAAAGTTTTTATTATCTCACCTTGCTATTCTTCAGAACTCTGCATTCAAATGGGTACATCTTTGCTTTTCTCGTTTGCTTTTTGCTTCCCTTCTTTTCATAGCTATCTGTAAGGCCTCTTCAGATAGCCATTTGGCTTCTCTGGATTTCTTTTCCTTGGGGATGGTCTTGATTCCTATCTCCTGTACAATGTCATGAACCTCTATCCATCATTCATCAGGCACTCTGTCTATTAGATCTAGTCCCTTAAATCTATTTCTCACTTCCACTGTATAGTCCTAAGGGATTTGATTTAGGTCATACCTGAATTGTCTAGTGCTTTCCTCCATTTTCTTCAATTTCAGTCTGAATTTGGCATAAGGAGTTCATGATCTGAGCCACCATTGGCTCCCAGTCTTGTTTTTGCTGACTGTATAGGAGCTTCTCCATCTTTGGCTGCAAAGAATATAATCAATCTGATTTTGATGCCAACCATCTGGTGATGTCCATGTGTAGAGTCTTCTCTTGTGTTGTTGAAAGAGGGTAATTGCTATGACCTTGCATTCTCTTGGCAGAATGCCTTTGCCCTGCTTCATTCTGTACTCCAAGGCCAAATTTGCATATTACTCCTGGTGTTTCTTGACTCCTACTTTTGTATTCCAGTCCGCTACAATGAAAATGACATCTTGTTTTGGGTGTTAGTTCCAGAAGGTCTTGTAGGTCTTCATAGAACTGTTGAGCTTCAGCTTCTTCAGCCTTACTGATAGAGGCATTGACTTGGATTACCGTGATATTGAATGGCTTGCCCTGGAAACGAACAGAGATCATACTGTCGTTTTTGAGATTGCATCCAAGTACTTCATTTCAGACTCTTTTGTTGACCATGATGGCTACTCCATTTCTTCTAAGTGATTCCTGCCCACAGTAGTAGATATAATGGTCATCTGAGTTAAATTCACCCATTCCAGTCCATCTAAGTTCACTGCTTCCTAGAATGTCTGTGTTCACTCTTGTCTTCTCCTGTTTGACCACTTCCAATTTGCCTTGACTCATGGACCTAACAATCCAGGTTCCTATGCAATATTACTCTCTACAGCATCGAATCTTGCTTCTATCACCAGTCCCACCCACAGCTCTGTGTTGTCTTTGCTTTGGTTCCATCCCTTCATTCCTTCTAGAGTTATTTCTCCACTGATCTCCAGTAACATATTGGGCAGCTACTGACCTGGGGAGTTCATCTTTCAGTGTCCTATCTTTTTGCTTATCATACTGTTCTTGGAGTTCTCAAGGCAAGAATACTGAAATGGTTTGCCATTCCCTTCTCCAGTGGACCACATTCTGTCAGACCTCTCCACCATGACCCATCCATCTAGGGTGGCCCCACACAGCATGGCTTAGTTTCATTGAGTTAGACAAGGCTGTGGTCCGTGTGCCAGATTGGCTAGTTGTCTGTGCATGTGGTTTCAGTCTGTCTGCCCTCTGATGCCCTCTCTCAGCGCCTACCGTTTTTACTTGGGTTTCTCTTACCTTGGACGTGGGGTATCACTTCACTGCTCTCGAGCAAAGTACAGCCTCTGCCCTTTACCTTGGAAGTAGAGTAGCTTCTCTTGTTTGCTGCCCCTGATTTGGGCGTGAGGTAGTTCCTCTCTGCCACACTTCTGCACTGCTGTTGTAGCCATCATGCATCTGCACCACCATCACAGCAGAGGCGAGCGAAAATTCAACCACATATTGTTCCTCATATTGTTTCTGTTATTGTGACAGAATCACATGTATGTTAACAGGTAAAAGCAAGATGATAATTAAAACTAATGTTTTAAAGTAAGCCTTTCAGTGGCGAGGAAAAAAGGTTCATACATAACATATACAAGTTTAATTCAAACCCTGCTGTCTTAAAATTTGAACTGAAAGCATATGTTTGTACCAACTAATTATATTCCTTTTTATTTTAATTTTTAAGGAAAATGGGTACTTCCTCCTCCAACTTCTGTAAAGCCTAGAAGCAGTAACAATTTGATGACAGTGCCTATACTGAGGTCTAACGTGTAGCTTCTAAATATATTTCCCATCAGAAGATCTTAAATGGCTGATTTCAGGACTGGGTAGAGAAACGCACAAAATAATCTTGGGAATCATGAAGGACCAGAAAACGGAGGGACTTCAAAGACCAGTGGGGACTGGGCAGAATGTTTAGGAATCCAAATGAAAAGGCCAGATATCTACCAGTTTGTTGGGCAGAATAATGCTTCTGCTTCTCAACACACTGTTTATATTTCTCATAGCTTTCCTGCCAAGAAACTAATGTCTTCTGATTTCATAGCTGCAGGCACCATCCACAGTGGTTTTAGAAGCTAAGATGAAGAAATCTGTCAGTGCTTCGACATTTTCTCCATTTGCCATGAAGGATGGGGCTGGATCCCACGAACTTAGTTTCTTAATATTGAATTTTAAGGTGACCGAATGTGTCCAAATGTTAATAGGAAACATCTAATTTGTCACTGTGATAGACTGCTAGGACACCAACTCACCATTCTGAGCACTGAGAAAGGAAAATAATCATTAATATTTAAGCTATTTTTGTTTCTGTTAAGCATAGGTTATGTAACTACAAAGAGTTCCAGGAAAACAAGGTAGACTCCCCACTCTGTGGGTGATGAGAAAGTGATGGGGAGCAGCTATAATACAGTTGAAGCCTCACTCACTGGCCTGCAGCCCACCTCCTTCTGCGGAGGTCTGGTTCCTAATAGACCAAAGACTGGTACTGGTCCTGACCCACTGTGCTGGTATTGTGGACTCCTGCTCTAAAACCAATAGTGCAACATTCTGTAAGACAAACCACCATACTTTCGCCCAGTTTTTGAACAAATGAATGGCATTAAAATTGGCAGAGGAACAGTTATTTAGTCCTAAAGGAGAACAACCAAGTGCAACATGTGACTACATTCTTTCAATAAACTGTGAAAAGACATCTGCTTTTTGAGTATCAGGGTAATTTGCACATAGACTGGATATAAAATGTTCATTTTTGGGGGGAACAAAAGAGCTTTCTTTTCATATCCTATCATTCTACCACAGATACTCATTATGTAGATGTGGTGAAATGTTCATCCTGTCCCTAAAATATTTCAGGGAAAATGAATAAGCATTAAAACAGAGAATGAAACAATGGTATGTCTTGACTTAAAAACAGAGAGCTGCTATGCATAGCTGCTATGGATTATGTTGTGTTTACCCTTGACTGTCAATGTGATGATATTAGGAAGTAGGGCATTTGGGAGGTACCCAGGTTGACATGGAGTTTTGATGTTGATCCCTCATGATGGGATTAGCCTCTGCTTCGTTTTCTCTCTTATTCTCCCTCTTCTTCCTTCCCTTCCACCACCACATGTGAGAACATAGCAAGAAGAGAAAGACTGATGCAAGTCAAGAATGTCTTCACTGGGAACTCAATTGGCCACCACCTTGACGTTGCATAGTCTCCAGTCTATGACAACCTCTGGGACTAAGAAGTTAGTTTTGTAGTTATTGATGCCAAATGATGAAATATATGGTTGATAACACTCTTCTTTCTTATATTTGTTATGTTTGAATTTTTTTTGCAGTAAGAGGTTTATGGAAAGTCCATTTTTAAGGTAATGTCTTAGTGATACCCTGAGGAGTCCAAGAATACAGATTCAGGCAGGTCCCAAATGAATGAGTGGTTGGAGGACCACATGCTCCTTACTCCAACTCATCTCTTGTCATCTGAAAACTGTCCCCCACTTCTGACACCCTTACCACCCCTTTCCCAATCTGCATCTCCATTCCTCTCCTAACCTCAGTCATCTAGCTGGAGATGCTGATGACTCAGGACAGGGTCTGGAAGCAGAAGGAATGTGGACATTTTTAGGAAGAATGAACTGGGAAGACCCATCTTGGTTTTCCCTCCTTTAGTGCGATCTGCATTTGAGGGATTGGACCTGCGTAGGGAGGGAGCCACAGGTGAGACTGCCTAGATATCTACAATTGAAGGGCAGAAAAATTCAGAACCCAGTAACCAGGAGGTGGGCAGTGTGCACAGGACTGAGGAGGGAAGGAAGAAACACTGGGAAAAGAATAGTGCCTACAGGAGGGCCAGACCTTCTTGAAACTTCCGGTTAAACTTGGAAGTCAAGTCCTTCCTGCTGGAATTCCTGCTCCAGATGTGGAGGGGAGAGAGCTCTACTCACTCCTAATGAGTCAAAGGGAGAGGGACAGCGTTCCCCTGAGGCCCTTTGATTCCACTCTAACTGTGAGTATCATCTCAAGCCAGAGACCAAATGGCAGGTCATCCAAAAGATGACTTACTTTAAAAGTATTTAAAATGCTACAAAATTTGTCTAAGAGTTCTGGCATATCTAGTTTCCAGAGTTTTTTTGAAGAGATGATTCATCACCCAAATCTGGGTTTCTGCTGAGGAATCTACATGCTTCCCCATTGGTAACTTCTGACTTATAACTACCCGATCTCAACCCACAGGACCCAAATGATGGTAAGTTCCAGTGGGCAAGGCCTCTAAGGTCCTCGATGGCACCGCAGCTGTGTGCAAAGTGGTCTACCACTCTCAGTGCTGAGACCAGGAGCCATGAACATCACTAGACAGTTACATCCTCCTCCCCAACAGAGGCAACCTCATCATCCTCAGCAACAGCCACCTCTGAGCCACTTGTCCACTGACTGGCATTGAGCCTCATTCTGGAACAAGTGTTCTGGAGCATGTCCAGACACCCTCATCCAAAAAATGGGAAACTGAACCCTGGGGTGTATGACTCACCTTAGCTGTAGGTAGGTTAGTGAAGACATGGAACCCAGGAACTCCAGTCCCCAGGCTGGGAGACTTCCAAGAAGGGAAAGATGAGAGAAAACTCCATTGCATTCAGTGCTGGGTAGCTCTCAGCTGTCTGCAGGCACCAGAATTGAAGTTTCTTTCATGTTGCCCTTCAAGTATGGTTCTGATTTTATTAGCAGACCTGCCTCCCTGTAGCAGCAGGAATGCAGTATTCAGAGCTGTTTCATCTGGGCTCCAGGCACAGTGGGAGAGCCCCAGATGTAGTGACCCTAGGAGGCCGTCATGCTGGTGGTGACTGACTCACTCCCAACTCAGAATCCCCAGAGTTCCCAGTCCTCATTCAGACAACACAGACCTTTGGTTAACTGGGTAACATGAACTTGCATTCACAGCGAGAAGCATTCTCTTCTCAGCCTTCTGGCAACTTAGATATGTGCCTTATGTTTCCTCAGGGAACCACTGGCTGAGCGAGGTCAGGGTCTGAGACTAGCCAGGATGCAGGGGATGTGTTCCCACTTTGATGCTCCAAATAGACCTTGGAGATTCAAAGGCCTTGAGAGAATTACAATCACCCTTGTATTTTGTAGGGACTTTGCTTTATGAATCTGTTTGGAGAAAAAGGACAGAAACACAGGACAAGGCTGGACATCTCTGGGTCCCAGCTGACTGTGATTAGAGTTCCAGCCACCAGGTTTCACAGTCACGTGCTTATGTTATTCACAAGCCACCTTTGAAGAAGCAAAAGAGGAAAGAGTTTTGGTCAGAGAGCACTGTGGTCAAAGGGCCGTGGGAATCCCATGGGGCAAGATGAAACAAGAGTCATTACTTGTTTCTTTGCTCTCTCAGTTCCTTGGCTTTTCTACTCCTGAGAACAAGTACATGGAGATAGTCAGAGCATTGATGGTGCTCCTGGTGATAACCAGTTGGTGGACAAGTCCCTGAGGCCAGAGCATATTCAGCCTCATGATATCCCCAAGTTCTCCCTTCTTGGGAAGGCTGACATGGCTCATTGCTGCTAACTCACAACTGAAGCATCGGATGAGGTCATGGTGGTTGATCTGTGGGTCAATTCCAAGCATGGTAGGAAGATTGGGAGTGGAAGGGTAGCCATTTATTAAACTTGGTTACCTTAGTCCTTAGCAGGGGCTACTTCCCACATCTAGAATGTTTTTCTCCTAGATTTTTGCATGGCCAGGTCCTCCTCCACATTCAGCATCATCTCAAATGATTCTCTCTCAGGCTTGCTTTCCCTGGCCACTCCACTCTCACAAGCACAGACCCTGATCCAAAAAGTGCCTATAGACACTTCCCTCCTTCAAAATAATAATTATAGCTACCAATGTGGAAAGGTGGCAGAGGAATAAATTGAGAGTTTGAGATTTATGTATATATACTATTTTATTTAATAAAGAATCAACTGTACAGCACAGGAATTCTGCTCAAAGGTCTGTAATATCCTTTATGGGAAAAGAATCTAAGAAACAATGGATACATGTGTATGTATAAGGAAATTAATTTCCCATACAACTAAGATTAATGCAATGTTGCAAATCAACTACACTCCTATGTAAATTAAAACCTGAATTAAAAAGAAATGCTTACATGTAGAGACCCATGAAGTTCTTTAGACTCGCAGGAATCCAGATATGATGCTGGAGATGGCAGAACGGATGCAGAAATCTATACATTATCTGAGTTTGCATTTTCCTGAGCTTTGGTGTCTTTTGCTTCAAGTGTCAACATTGATTTGTCTTTGGAGGATCTAACACAAGGGCTTGGAGACACCAGTTGGGTGTTAGTTGAAGGATGAGAGAGAGGCACTAGAGGGAGAGTGAAATCCCAGCTCTGTAGCCTTGGGTTGGGACATGTTGAGGCACAACTTATATCCCAAGTTCCCTGTGAAAACAGGCTCTAGCTTGCCTCTCCATGATTTGCGTGATATCAGACCCAGACTGGTTTCATCATTTTTCATGTCCTGCTTCCCCTGAGACCTCACTGGTTTCTCTGGGAGAATCATTTTTTGTTTCTTTTTCTTTTTTCCTTTTGTCAGCACTAGGTCTTCATTGCGGAGAAGGCAATGGCACCCCACTCCAATACTCTTGCCTGGAAAATCCCATGAACAGAGTAGCCTGAAAGGCTGTGGTGCATGGGGTCGCTGAGAATCAGGCACGAAGGAACGACTTCACTTTCACGCATTGGAGAAGGAAATGGCAACCCACTCCACTGTTCTTGCCAGGGGAATCCCAGGGATGGGAGAGCCTGGTGGGCTGCCGTCTATGGGGACTCACAGAGTCGGACACGACTGAAGTGACTTAGCAGCAGCAGCTGGCCTTCATTGCTGCTCAGGACTTCTATATTGTCAGCGAGCAGGGGCTACTCTGGAATTGCAGTGCACTGGCTTTTCAATCCTGTGCTTCTCTTAATGTAGATCACAGGCTCTAGGGCACTCAGGGTCAGTAGTTTTGGGTCACCAGCTTAGTTGCCCTGGAGCATTTGAAATCTTCCCAAACCAGGTCTCAAATGCACATCTTAAGCACTGGATCAAAAGGGAAAACCCTCTGGAAGGAATTTGAAATAAATCACTTTTACATGAAACTTGGCACCATGGCCTGTTTATGAGGAGACTGAGAGAGGTTTGTCTCTGCTTCAAGCAACCTCCTGAGATTAGGACTGATGAGGTTCCCCTCCCAAGGGTTCCTACAGGATCATGAATCTCTCCTTCCATGTCACTTTGTTCTTGCTTCAGTTTTTGAATCCCACACTAGAGCAAAGCTTCCAGAGGGCAGGGCTGTCACTTGACTCACTTCTAAGCACACATCAGTAGATATTGTCTCATTCAGACCCTAATGTCAAGACAAGACTAACACAAACATCAGTTATTCTAATATGACTGTTAGGTTACAGGTTCAACGACTGTAATCAAATCCTAAATAACATTGTCTTACATACAATACAATTTCAATTCTCTGTCCTATGATGTTAGTACAGGTCTCTCCACAGAGATGAGGGCCCACTTCTTTCTTGTCACATTTTACACCTGTGCTGCTTACCTTTGGTCTAACATGGCTACTCCAGTCCTATCATTATATCTGCATCCCAGCTAGTGGGACAGAAAATAATACTTCCATTTGGAAGTGACATATCAACTTTACTCAAATTCCACGGGCTGAAGTATCTTCCATGGTCATGGCAAACCTGGGGGTGGTGGGCACACAGAAGGGCAGGGAATGTGATCATCGTACTGAAGAATATTCATGATGAGTAACAAGGGCCACCATCCTTCATTCATGTCTCTGTAATTCATTCTTTTTTGGTTCTCCCCACACAGCTCTCAGTCTGTTTTAGCCTGCAGATATGGATATGGATGAGGTTATAAGAGAGGACATGGCCCAGGCTGTACAAATATGGAGAAAACAAGAATGGAAAGAGGATAAGAAAGTATAAAAAATAAAAATCCAAAGGGAAGCATGCTTATAATCATAATTTTGCATTTATACAACTTAGATATAATGGCTGATGAATATTTATAAAATGAAAAATCACAGAAATATAAAACATAAATATATTCACTAAACCCAATCAAATAATAAGGCTATATCATATTAAACACATAGTAGTATCAGGATTAAGTTTGGATGCACATTGCAAAAAACTAAAACAACTATAACTTTAGCAAGATAAACTTGATTTTTCTCTCCCTCTGAAACAAAGCTGGGGGTGGGCCAGCCAGTGCTTGGCTGCTATCCATATCCAAGGTTACATGATTGTGCAATACAACTTCAGGAGTTCCAGCCATCACAGGTAAAATCCAGACATCAGTTAAGAAGAAAGTAAGGAAGGGAAGAGTCCCATCTTTCAGCTAAATCAGCTCCTTGAACGCAGTCTTCCAAGAAATCCCTCTTACAGATCTTCTTGCATCTCTAAGTCACCAGTCATGACTAAGGCACGGGTGTATAGGAAGGCAGTCCTGTAGCTACTGGGCTCATGGCTATATAACAAACTATTTTCAGCTTTGAAAGAGAAGCAGAGAATTAATCATTTTGTAGGTAGCCTGCAGCACCTGCCTTAAAGAACGACAACAACAACAACAACAACAAATGAATGGAATAGGCTGAACGGCTGCCCACAGTGTTGGAGCCAGGAGAAAGGAGCAGCAATGAGAAACGGCTAGATGGATCTGAACTGTGCTCCAGAAAATAGAGGCAGACTGGTCTGTAGAAATCTTCTAAGGGATGAAGTGAGGATTACACATACCACATGACCCAAGTTGTTTTGAAAACTGGTCTTCCAACTCAGGTCCCAAATCTCTCTCAATTCTTCAGCTTCTAAATATCTTGTCTTTGTTACCTCACATTCTGACCTACCTGTTTCAACTTCCTTATTTTTGGTCACATCACTTCTCCAATAGTTCACCAGCATTACAAGATTCAGTACTGAAAACTTAGCAACACTTTCTCGAAGTGGGTAGAAACACAATGACTATTTCTACTTTAGTATTTGTTTGTCCTGATCAAGGTCTTTTGCAAAGACTGAAATGGCTAGAATTATGGAGATCTCACGTTTCCACTAAAATCCCAACCAAGAATGTGACTTCCTTGGACCTGGAGGGGATGCATTCACTTTTGGATCCACCCACAGGTTTTAGCAGAACAGTAAGTCCCCTGTATATGAACAAGTTCCATTTGAAAGGGTGTTCAAAAATCCCAATTTCTTCATAAATCCAGCGAAGTTACTTAGGTAGCCAACTAAAACAATTGGCTATATATTACTGTAGTTTAATAGCTTTATGATACTTTTCACACAAGTAATACATAAAAAACAAACACAAACAATAAAAGAAACATTTTAAATCTTGCATACCTGGATAGGGCATGGCAACCCACTCCAATATTCTTGTCTGGAGAATCTCATTGGCAAGAGGAGCCTGGCATACTGCAGTCCATATGTTGAAAATTCAGACACAGCTGAGCAACTAAGCACACCTTTCAAAATAGAATAGGAGTAGCATCTCCATTACCACTGCATTTATGCTTCCTTTCAGACAGCTTAGGCTTGAAATAAAAGTCCTGCACTATTGTACTCCATACAGTTTTGTACAGTAAAATACACAAATGCACACCAAATTGTCTTGGATGTGCCCACGACAATGGGTGTCAGATCTGTGAAGTAACTGATGTGATTGCACATGCAAATGCACTTTTACATGTTTGAATGTTTTCAACTTAAACGTTTGTATGTAACGAAGTTGCTACACAGGTTTTCAGTGAATGTATGTAATGAAGGAACAAGAGAGGAGAGTAAGGAGCTGCCTGTTCTTTCCCTTTTTGCGTGTATTATGGCCACTCTGAATAGGAATTTCTTTGGGTGTAATTGAGGCCCAGTGCATGGGAACATGGCTGCAAGTGACAGAGGACCAAGATCCCAGGAGGTAGGACAAGAGCCGCGGTTGGTTGAAAAGAGCCAAGAGTTCAAAGTAGGAGGAAACAAGTTTTCACCGGTTTATGTGAAAGACGCGGCAAATATCATCTGGCTTTGTGTGTAGTGATTGAGCTGTGGTTTAGAGGAGTAGTCCCTGTTGCCCAGGATGAGCAAGAGAGGAGAAGAGAGAGGAGACTGAACTGTGAAAAACAAACATGTATGTCTAGTATTGTCTATGTATGTCAAGTATGTCTAGCATTGAAGAGATATAAGTCCTATAATTTATCTGTTGCTTCCTGGGCAGAATTAGTGTTTTAAAAGTGGGAAGGTCTGCACTATGCTAGCACCTTCTTCTTCTGTTCAGTGAACACTGATTTCTAATGCCATTTCTTTATAAACAGAGGTTATACTTTGTATGATTGAAGTCTTCTTAATTACTGTTCCTTATAAACTTTTGATGCTGTTCTGTGCCCAAGCACATGGGGCCCTGGTGACTGGCAGGCTCTGTTTCAGCTGCAGAGTGCAGTGTATGGGGATCTCTGTCATCTGGGGCCTGTGGTGTATCTTCAGTCTGGGTTCACATCTGAGGGATTAACTCTAGTTGGGTTTAATTTGATCATCTTGCTCTTTATCTTCAGTTTGTCCCAAGTTCTTTCTTCCCATGTCTCTTTTTATCCCTGACTTCTCTATGACTGAGTAGGTTTTCGGATTCCCTTTTATATCCTTTGTCACTCTACTCACTGTAACTGTTTTTTAAGTAGTTTTAAGATCCATGGTATGCATCTTTAACTTGCCAGTCTATCATTTTAATTATGATAATTATTAAATTATTTATTCATGTATCATCTCTTTGTCTTTACTGGGTCTTAGTGTGGCATGCAGGATCTTCCTTGTGGTAGGGACTCTCTATTTGAGGAGGGCAAGCTCAGTACTTGCAGCGTGTAAACTCTATTTGAGACATGCAGGCATAGTTGCTCAGTGGCGTGTGGCATCTTAGTTCTCTAGCAAGGAACAAAACTTTGCCATTTGCAAATGCATTGCATTGCAAAGCCGATCCGTAAATACTGGACCACCAAGGAAGTCCCTTTATTTACCTTTCAATACATATTACCTGTTTATCATTTTGGGTACTGTTCATTCCTCCTGTAGATCCAGATTTTCACTTTGTTTAAATCCCTTCTGACTTGAAACCTGTTAAAAAGCATTTATTACATTGGTCTGTTGGTGGCGATGCAGTCTTGTAGTTGTTGTCTGTCTGAGAAAGTATTCTATCTTGTTTTTGATATGTATTTTTCTTGGGTATAGAATTCTGAGTCAATTATGTTTCTCTCAGCAATTAAGATGTGGCGCCAGTGTACCCTGGCTAACATTGTTTCATTTGCCTAATCTACTGTCATCTCCATTTTTTGTTCTACTGTGTTTGTTTTTCCTTCTGGTTACATTTCTTTGGTTGATTGTCTTAATCCATGAATTATGTATGATGTGCCTTTGTACAGTTGTCATATTTTTTGTCCTCGAGTTAAATGAGCTTTTGTGTTAATGTCTTTAAAGCTTTTATCATACCTGGAAATTTTTCAGCCAGTAATTATGAAGTTCTTTGCTTTATTCTCCTGTCTTTCACTTCCTGTGTGATTCCATTTACATACATTTTAGCACTCTTAAAGTTACTTCACAAGTCTCTGATGCACAATTAATTTTTCCCCAGAGTCTCTGCATTTCTATTTTACATGTCTCTATTTAACATACTCAATCTTCTTCAGCTTCATGAACATAAGGATTATTGATGTAGTAAGCATTTTAATGTCCTTCTTTGCTAATTATGTAACATATATCTTACTTGTGTTTTTACTAATTGATTTTGCCCTCATTATGGATATTTTCTTGCTTCTTTACACATCTGGAGTTTTTTCTTTTTAAATTTATTTATTTATCTTAATCAGAGAATAATTACCTTACAATATTGAGATGAAACTTGGACAAATACGTTCACAATTTATATGGAAATTTTAAATTGGATTGTGGATGTGGTCACTTTACATTTGGATGCTGGATATTTTTAAATTTTTAAAAATTATTCCTTTCACTGTTTGCAAACAGTGTTAATTTCTTGGAAACAATTGCATTTTTTGAAGGTTTGCTGTAAATTTTTTTAAGCTGAGATGAAACCAGTCTTTAGACCAGGTTTACTATTCCCCACTAGCAAAGCAATATTGTCTTCAGGGCCCTATTGAGCTCATGGGAATTATGAGTAATTTTGGGGACTGTCCTAAGATGGTGGAGGAATAGGACAGGGAGAACACTTTCTCCTCAAAAGATTCATCAAAAGAACATTTGAACGCACAGTAAATTCCACAAAACTACTTCTGAATGCAGTCAGAGGATATCAGGCACCCAGAAAAGCAGCCCGTTGTCTTTGAAAGGAGGTAGGAAAAAAATGTAACAGGTAAAAAGAGAGGCAAAAGAGGTAGGGCGGAGATCCGTCCCGGGAAGGGAGTCTTAAAAAAAAGGGACGCTTCCAAACACCAGGAAACACTCTCAGTGGTGAGTCTGTGGTGAGCCCTGGAACCTCAGAGGGCAACATAAGTGGGAAGAAAAATAAATAAATAATTTAAACCCACAGATTACATGCCCAATGGTAACTCCCAGCAGCGAAGCAGTGCAGACGCCCGCATCTGCCACCAGCAAGTGGGGACTGGGCAGGGGGGTGCGAGCTGCATTGCTTAGAATAAGGACTGGGCCTGAATGCCCCGAGGGCAATCTGAGGGAACTAACTTGAGATAGCAAGCCAGATCTGGGATAGCTACCCCAGAGAAAAGCCTTAAACTAAGACACCTCCCAGCCTGCTCACAGTCAAAGGAGTGAGCAGAGGTAACCGGCTGTGGACCGGCCCATCCCCTGCCAGGGACAAGGAAGCAAGGGCAGCCAGAGCCAGAAGGGGGCAATTGTGGCCCCAGATAGTCATCATCTACCAAACTGCAAGCAGCTGCTGCTGCTGCTAAGTCGCTTCAGTCATGTTCGAGTCTGTGCGATTCCTTAGATGGCAGCCCACCAGGCTTCTCTGTCCCCTGGATTCTCCAGGCAAGAATACTGCAAGCAGGCTTCATTGCTAACCAAGTCTTCTTGGGATTCTGGATGGTCAATATCCTCCTGAGAAGGTATGCTGGATGTACATGCAGAAAACTGAGCAGCAGGGACGGGAGAGGCAATAAGTAGGAGCGACCACGCTCGCCAAACACCTGGTCATGGTGACCTGAGCAGCTTGGACCTGGGAAGGGCACAAAACGCAGGCCCAACCAAGTCTGCGCTTTTGAGGAGTACCCAAGTGAATGAACCTGAGCAGCTTAGACCTGGGAAGTGCATGCAACCCAGAGCCCGCCTCAGACAGTTCTCAGCAGAGCAACCTAGAGCCTGAACAGTGTAGACTGGGAAAGCACACAGGCTGTGAGCAGGGGCAAACCCAGTGTGCCTGAGGCACTGGGAGCACTCCCCACACACGCCAGTTGCCAGGGTCCATCCCCGGTGGATCCAGGGTAATTCGAAGGTGGGGATGGACTCGGCATCCTGAAAAAAAACTTATTTAATTACAGATATAGAAGGAGATTAGAAACAGATAGTGTAGTAGGAGAATTAATGGAGAAAAGAGGCTCAATAACTTGGTTTATGTGGAATACCAATCACCACCTACATAGGCCACAGGCGTCTTTCCATTCTCCCGAAGGAGAGGAGGCACTGAGGCCTCCCCGGTCCGATCTTAGAAGCCCCGGCAAAGTCAGTAGGCTTGGTGCGTACCCTCGTACCAGATGGGAATTCAGTCAGGAAAACGGGGAGCGAGAAAGAAACTACACGGTGGAATCAGTCTTTCCAGAAATTGATCCGATATTTTTATTTTTCAGGTTTGTTTATATACCTTTTTGTTATACATAGGGATGAATACAGAGTCACGCAGGGGTCAGCAGACCTGACCCTTGTCACAATCAGGTGCTTCATATAAAATTATACAAAAGTCTTATGAGTTTCATCATCTTCTGGCCATGAGGTCTGCTGACATTTTATGGCCCTTTCTGATACCGGACAGTTAACCAGAAAACTTATTTTTCCAGGGGTGCTTTTTCTTAAATCAGGTGTCACCCTCCAAATAAAGTTGCATTCCTATAGGGTGAGGGTGTATGAGTTACAATCAAGAAAGGAATTTACTTGACCTAAGGTCTAACATGATTAATCTTAAAGGTTAATACTTATTTCTCTTATATGCTAGTTATATTCATTATAAGGGCAGGAATATGGAGATTTAGCAGCAAATATTGTCTCAGCAAATGTAAACCCTTCACCAATGTTCCCCTTAAGATCTATTTTGTCTTAAGATAGTGATAAAGTTACATTTTTACATAGCATAGTGATTTATAACAAAGTACAGTGATCTATAACAAAAGAGAAGATTCATTAACTCAAAAAGTCTAGCATTGCTAACATCAAAAAACTACTATATTTCCTTTTCTATATTCCAAATACATTGATTAATATATTCCCAGGTAGGTGCCTAAGGATATGGAGGCCTGATGGCAATCATTGACTCATCAATGAAAAAAGCCCTACGCTAATACTCCAAACTCTCTGTGCTGTTTATGGTTGAGAGGTTGTCACGTGAGCTAGTCTGTCAGCAGAGAGGTTTGACTTGAGACATCCTTGTCACACCCAGGGCAGGGAATTAGCAGTAAATATTGGTATGGCAAATGAAAAAACCCTTCACCAAAATAATTCCTAATCAACCCACTAATACTATACTAATGATCTTCTAACTTCTCAAAAGAGTCTGTATTTAGAAAGTTTTAAAACATCCCATGCCTCTCACAGTTGGGAGGCTGTAAACAATCACATGCGGGTGGACGAACCTGATCAGGCAGGCCAGAGAACCTTCAGAGTTCGTAAGTTGAAACACTCTTGTCACACCCAGGAATTTTTATTAACTGGAGCTGCAAGTTAACTCCTTCTCTGAGAGAAATGGTTATAGGGGAGAGCTCCCCATAAACTACTGTGGTTTTGGGGGTAGATGCTCGGGAACAGGGGGTTTCCTGAGGCTTGATCACGCCTTTGTGTATGCCAAGCTTCCTTCCTCATGACCTTTGCCATGGGCGGAGTTCCTCACGCTGGCTCCCAACAGCCAGTGATATTTGTTTGCAGTGTTCCTCCCTCCCCATAGCATGAGTGAACAAGTGAGCCTAAAAAATTGTCCACCACCAACCCCTTCTGTCAGGACAGAAATTAGACACTGAAGAGACCAGCGAACAGAAGAAGGTACAACAGAGGGAACCACCCTGGAAGTGACAGGTGCAACAGATTAAAACCCTGCAGTTAGCACTGACTACATAGGAAGGGATCTATAGATCTTGAGAAGTATAAGCTGGATCAAGAAACTATCTGAAAGTGAACTGACCCACACTGTCCACAACAACACCAGAGAAAGTCCTAGATATATTTTTTACTATTTTCATTCTTTGAATTTATTTTTTTTTTTAATTTTAAGTCGTCTACTACTCCTTTAATTTCTTTTCTATAGCTTACTATTTCTTTGGAAAAAAAAAAAAAAAAAAGACCCTGTTTCTTAAAGCAAACTTTTGTGAAGTTTTTTTTTTTTTTCTTTAATATCGTATTTTTGAGAATCCAACCTCTACTCTAGATTTTTAATCTTTGCTTTTCGGTATTTGTTATCAATTTTGTACCTTTAAGAACCCAATCTTCAGTAACCATTTTTACTTGGGAGCGAGATCACCAGCCTGATTGCTGTCTCCCTCTTTGGATCTCCTTTTTCTCCACCAGGTCGCCTTTATTTCCTTCCTCCCACTTCTCTTCTCTAGGTTCTGGGTTAAAAGCGTCAAAGTCAAAGTTGATGAAGACAAAGTAGTCTTTATCTTAAGAGAGCTAGCAGTTTAATTCTCACAAAGTCATGGCCCCAGCAGGCCAGAGATATGATATTAAGACTAGGTGGCCATGTTGAACCCTGGGCCACCCAGGCCTTACCACTGGGAGCAGCCATTCCTCCACTTCACCCATTCTGGAAAGCAGGCCAGTTGCCCATGTTTTCAAGAGAATTCGGAGTTTTGATATTTATGTATAATCTACTTATTTTAATGTTAGCAACTAATTTTTTTTTTTTCAAAAAAAAAAAAAAATAGTGGGAATGAAATCTCCACAGCGATGTGTTAGAAACAGCCTTCAGTCTCTGCAGGTTTTTATTTCTCACCTAGAGTTGGGAGTGCACTGGGGTCAGAGAGGAATTTAATTCATGTTGGTTGATTTACAAAGAGACTGAATGCATACTGAACATGCGTGTTTCCTTTCTATTTATAAAGAAAGATCATCAGAGACATGCAAACCAACAAAATTTAACTGCTGAAGATAAATGGTATATATCTGATATAATTTCCCCATCGGGTCTATGTTATGAAAAATTTTGTCTGCTAAACCAAACATACAAAAAATAATTTTGAAATGTCTTCCCAATCAAAGAAGACAAAACTACTGTGGCAGCCAAAGTAATGACAATCGTGTTTAATGACTCAGCCAACCCTCCAGGGCCTATTCCTGCATGAGATCTATCCATGCCTGTCCTCTGAATACAACAGGAGCCTCTCCTTTTGCCAGGTGTGTTTAGATAGGGCACTGTGACTTAATCCTCATTTTTGCATGTTGTTTAAATTCAGTTCTGGTGGTTAAATCCCAACGGGGGAATGTGACATCACTGACAAAGGACACACATATATGCCCTTTGAACTATGGTTTTGGAGAAGACTCTTGAGAGTCCCTTGGACTGCAAGGAGATCAAACCAGTCCATCCTAAAAAAAAAAAAAAAAAAATCAGTCCTGGATATTCACTGGAAAGACTGATGCTGAGGCTGAAGCTCCAATTATTTGCTCATCTGATAGGAACACCTGACTCATTGGAAAAGACCTTGATGTTAGGAAAGCTTGAAGGCAGGAAAAGAAGTGGAAGACAGAATGAGATGGTTGAATGGCATCACCAAGTTGATGGACATGAGCTTGGGTAAGATCCGAAAGTTGGTGATGGATAGGGAAGCCTGGCATGTTGCAGTCCATGGCGTTGCAGAGACGAACACCACTGAAAGGACTGAACTGAACTGAACAAATTGAGAACAAAGAGACTGATAAATCTAATTGCAGCAAGTTGGTGACTAGCTGCCCATAACAACACATTACTTAAATAGCTTTAAAATTCAGAATTATGACTATATTCAGAGTGGAATATCTTCTAAGGAAAAACAAAAATACTGCCCGTCCAAAACAAAACGAAAGAAAATCAAAAGAAAAACAGGAAAGAAATCTGAAACTTTATTCAACAACTAACTGTTCCTCATAATTTCTGTTATTGTGACAGAATCATATGCATGTTAACAGATAAAAGAAAGACGATAATTAAAACTAATGTTCCAAAGTAAGCCTTTCAGTGGCTAGAAAAAGAGGTTCACAGGTAACAGAAAGAAGTTTAATTCAAACCCTGCTGTCTTAAATCGTGAACTGAAAGCATATATTTGTACCAACTAATTATATTCCTTTTTACTTTATTTTTTAAGGAAAATGTGTCCTTCCTACTCCGACCAATGTAAAGCCTACAAGCCATGAAAACTTGATGACAGTGACTATTCTGAGGTCTATCATGTATCGTCTAAATGCATTTCCCATCCAACGATGCATGGATTCTTAAAGAGATGGCTGATTTCAGGACTGTGTAAAGAAATGCACAAACTAATCTTGGGAATCGTGCAGGACCAGAAAGCTAAATCACTTCGAAGCCCAACGGGGACTGGACAGAAAGTTGAAGAATCCAAATGAAAAGGCCAAACATCTACCAATTTGTTGGGCAGAATGATGTTTCTGCTTCTCAACACACTGTTTATGTTTCTCATAACTTTTCTGCCAAAAAGCAAACGTCCTCTGATTTCATAACTGCAGGCACCATCCACAGTGGTTTTGGAAGCTAAGATGAAGAAATCTGTCACTGCTTCCACCTTTTTTTCTTCTATTTACCATGAAGGATAAGGCTGGATCCCATGATCTTAGTTTTTTAATATTAAATTTTAAGCAGGCCAAATGTGTCCAAATGTTAATAGGCAACATCTTATTACTCTGTGATAGATTGCAAGGGCACCAACTCACCATTCTGAGTGCTGATAAAGGAAACGAATCATCAATATTTATGCTATTTTTGTTTCTATTAAGCATAGGTTATGTAACTACAAACATTTCCGGAAAATGAGCTAGACTGTTGATTCTGGGGATGAGGAGAGAGTGATAGGAAGTGGCTATAATACAGATGAAGCCTCACTCACTGGCCTGCAGCTCACCTCCTTCTGTGGAGGTCTGGTTCCTAATATACCAAGGACTGGTACTGGTCCTGACCCACTGTGCTGGTATTGTGGACTCTTGCTCTAAACCCAATAGTGGGACACTCTCTAAAACAATCCACCCTGCTACCGCCCAGTTTCTGAACAAATGAATGCCATTAAAATTGGGAGAGGAACAGTTATTTCATCTTAAAGGAGAACAACCAAGTGCAACAGATGACTACATTCTTTCAATAAACTGTGAAAACTGCTTTTTGAGAATCAGGGAAATTTGTACATGGACTGGATATTAGATGTTAATTTTATTGGGAACAAACTGCATTTTTTAAACATCCCATTATTTAACCCCAAATACTCATTTATGTACATTTAGTGAATTGTTCATCTTGTCCCTACAATACTTCAGGAAAAATGAATAAGAAGTAAAAGAGAGAATGAAATGAGTGTCTGTCTTGATTTAAAAACAGATCTGTGTAGCTGCTATGGGTTGAATTGTGTCCACCCTTGACTCCCAATGTGATGGTATTAGGAAGTAGGATCTTTGGGAGGTATCCAGGTTGACATGGGTTATTGATGGTGGTCCCTCATGATGGGATTAGCCTCCCCCTATTTTTCTCTCTTTTTCTCCCTCTTCCTCCTTCTCTTCAACCACCACATGTGAGAAGATAGCAAGAAGAGAAAGACAGATGCAAGTCAAGAATGTCTTCACCGGGAACTCAATTAGCCTTGACATTGTGTAGTCTCCAGTCAATGACAACCGGTGGGACTAAGAGGTTAGTTTTGTACTTATTCATGCCAAAATGATAAAATATAACCTTGATGACACTCTTCTTTATTATATTTGTTTTGTTTGAAGTAACTTTGTAGTAAGTTTATAGAAAGTCCCTTTTGAAATTTCTTTCTTAGAGATACTCTGAGGAGTACAAGATAGCAGATTCAAGAAGGTCCCCAGTGAATGAGTGGTTGGAGGACCACATGCTCCTTACTCCAACTCATCTCTTGTCATCTGAAAACCGTCCCTCATACCTGACAAACTTACCATCCCCCCCCCCACCCCCCTGTCATCTGCCTCTCCATTACCCTGCTAAGCTGAGTCAACTAGCTGGAGATGTTAGTGATTCAGGACAGGGTCTAGAAGCAGAAAGAACGCGGGCATTTTTAGAAAGAATGAACTGGGCAGACCCATCCTTGGTTTTCCCTTCTTTCGTGCCATCTGCATGTGAGGGATTGGGCCTGGGTAGAGAGGAAGCCACAAGTGGGACTGCATGGATATTTTTAAGAGAAGGGAGGAGGAATTCAGAACCCAGGAACCAGGAGGTGGGCAGCTTGCACAGGAAGCAGAAGGGAGAGAAGAAGCACTGGGAAAAGAATAGTGCTTACCTGAGGGCCAGACCTACCTGAGTCTTCCGGTTAAACTTGGAGGTCACGTCCTTTCGGCTGGAATTCCTGCTCCAGATGTGGAAGGGACTCCTACTGAGTCACAGGGAGAGGGACCACCTCCCCCAGAGCTCTTTGATTCCACTCTAACTGTGGGTATCATCCCAAGCCAGAGAGCAAATGGCAGGTCATCCAAAAGATGACCTACTTTAAATAGTATCTAAAATACTACAAGATTTGTCGAAGAGTCCTGGCATATCTAGTTCCCCGAGTCTTTTAGCAGAGATGATTCATCGGCCTAATTTGGGTTTCTGCTGAGGAATCTACAAACGTCCCCATGGGTCACTTCTGACTTTTAAGTACCTGATCTCATCCCGCAGAACCTAAATGATGGTAAGTTCCTGTGCGCAAGACCTCTAAGGTTGTCGATGTCATAGAAGTTGTGTGCCAAGTGGTCTACCACTCCCAGTTCTGATTCCAGGAACCATGAACATCACCAGACAGTAACAGGCCGCTGCCCAAAGAGACAGCCTCAGCATCCTCAGTAATACACACCTCTGAGCCTCTTGTCCACTGATTGGCACTGAGCTTCAGCTTGGAACAAGTGTTCTGGAGCAAGTCCAGTCTCCCTCATCCAAGAGGTGGGAAACTGAACCCTGAGTTGTATGACTCACTCGAAAGCTGCAGGTATGTTAATGAAGACTTGGGACCCAGGAACTCTGGTTCTCAGACTAGGAGACTTCCAGGAAGGGTAAGATGAGAGAAAACTCCATTGCATCCACTGCTGGGCAGCTCTCAGACATATGCAGACACCAGAATGGAAATTCCTTTCCCGTTGCCCCTCAAGTCTGGTTCTGAATTTATCAGACCTACCTTCTTGTAGCAGCAGAAAAGCAATACTTCATGCTGTTCTTCTGGGTTCCAGGCACAGTGGGGAGCCCCAGCTGTAGTGACCCTAGGAGGCCATCGTGCAGGTGGTGACTGACTCACCCCCAACTCAGAATCCCCAGAGCTACCTCTCCTCATTAGACAACACAGACATTTGGTGACTGGATAACATGAACCTCCATTCACAGTGAGAAGCATTATCTTCTCAGCATTCTGGCAACTTAGATAAGTGTCTTATGGTTCCTCAGGGAACCCCTGGCTGAGGGAGGCTGAGGTCTGAGACTAGCCTGGATGCAGGGGAATATGTTCTCTCTTTGATGCTCCAAATAGACCTTGGGGATTCAAAGCCCTGAGAGGATAACCATTACCCTTATGTTTTTTATGGACTTTGCTTTATGAATTTGGTTGGAGAAAAAGGACAGAAACTTAGGACAAGGCTGGGCATCTCTGGGTCTCAGCTGACTGTGAGTTGAGTTCCAGCCACCAAGCTTCACAGTCAGGTGCTGATGTTATTCACAAGCCATCTTTGAAGAAGCAAAAGAGGAAAGAGTTTCTGGTCAGAGAGCAGTGTGGTTAAAGGGGCATGGGAATCACACAGGCAAGATGAAACAAGAGGCATTATTTGTTTCTTTGCTCTATCAGTTCCTTTGCGTTTCTACTTCTGAGAACAAGTACATGGAGATAGTCAGAGGCATTGGTGGTGCCCCTGGCACCTGATACTCCTGGTGATAACCAGTTTGTGTACACATCCCTGAGTCCAGAGCACATTCAGCCTCGTGATAACCTAGGTTCTCCCTTCTTGGGAAGGCTGACATGGCTCATTGCTGCTAACTCACAACTGAAGCATGGGATGAGGTCATGGTGGTTGACCTGTAGGCTTAGTTCCAAGAATGGAAGGAAGATTGGCAGTGGAATGGTAGCCATTCATTAAACTTGGTCACATTGGTCCTTAGCAGGGGCTACTTCCCACATCTAGAAAGATTTTCTCCCTGCTTTTTGCATGGCCAGGTCCTTCTCAACATTTAGCATCATCTCAAATGAGTCTGTCTCAGGCTTGCTTTCCCTGGCCACTGCACTCTCACAAGAACAGACCCTGAACCAAAAAGTGCCTAGACACTTCCCTCCATCAAAACAATAATTATAGTTACCAATGTGGAAAGGTGGGAGAGGGATAAATGGAGAGTTTGAGATTAATATATGTATACTACTTTATTTAATAGATAATCAACAAAGACCTACTGTACAGCACAGGAATTCTGCTCAATAGTCTGTAATATCCTGTAAGGGAAAAGAATCTAGGAAAGAATGGATACATGTCTGTATAAGGGAATTAATTTCTCATAGAACAAATATTAATATGATGCTGTAAATCAAATATGCTACTATATAGATTAAAAGCTGATTCATTTCTCATACAACTAATATTAATATGATGCTGTAAATCAGCTATACTATTATATAGATTAAAAGCTGATTTTTTTTTAATGCTTACATGTAGAGACCCATGGATTTATTTAGACTTGCAGTATTTCAGGTATGGTGCTAGATATGCCAGAACGGGTGCAGAAATCTAGACATTTTCTGAGGTTGCATTTTCCTGAGCTTTGAAGTCTTTTGTTTCTAGTGTCACCTTTGATTTGTCTTTGCAGGATCTAATGCAAGGGCTTGGAGACACCAGCTGGGTGTTAGTTGAAGGATGAGAGGGAGGTGCTAGTGGGAGAGTGAAATTTCAGCTCACTAGGATTGGAGCACATTTGAGGCACAACTTACATCTCAAGTTTCCTGTGAAAACAGGCTCTTGCTTCCCTCTCCATGACTTGCATGATATCAGACCCAGACTGGTTTCATCCTTTTTCATGTCCTGCTTCCCCTGAGACCTCACTGGTTTCTCTGCCAGAATTTTTTTTTTTTTNTGATCACACTTATGAAAATATGAGATACACACATGTGTGCATATATACAACGAAGGGTGCACACAAAACGGTCACTGCTGGGGAGGGAGCATCACCCTCAGCTCTGTGCTGTCATGGCTGGCCAGACTCTTTACAATAAGGCTGCATTCGTGTAGTCTGTAATTTTTTTTTTTTTTTTTTTTTGGCTGCACTAGGTCTTCATTGCTGCTCAGGACTTCTCTATTTGCAGCAAGCAGGGACTCCTCTGTAATTGCAGTGCACTGGCTTTTCAAATCTGTGCTTCTCCTGACGTAGATCAGTCTCTAGGGCACTCAGGATCAGTAGTTTTGGCCCACCGGGTTAGTTGCCCTGGGGCATTTGCCATCTTCCCAAACAAGGTCTCAAACGCATATCTTAAGCACTAGATCAAGAGGGAAAACCCTCTGGATGGAATTTGAAATAAATCACTTTTACATGAAACTTGGCACCATGGCCTATATATGAGGAGACTGTGAGAAGATTGTCCCTGCTTCAAGCCATCTCCTGAGTTCAGGACTGATTGAGGTTCCCCTCCCTAGGGTTCCTACAGGATCTTGAAGCTGTCCTGCCATGTGGCTTTGTTCTTGCTTCAGTTTCTGAATCTCACACTAAAGCACAGCTTCCAGAGGGCAGGGCTGTCACTTGACTCACTTCTAAGTATACATCAGTAGATACTGTCTCATTCAGACTCTAATGTCAAGACAAGGCTAACACAAAGATCAGTTATTCTATTATGAGTGTTAGGTTACAGGTTCAATGACTGTAATCAAACCCTAAATAACATTATCTTAAATACAATACCATTTCAACTCTCTTTCATATGTTAGTGCAGATCTCTCCACAGAGATGAGAGTCCACTTCTTTCCTGTCATATCTTCCACCTGTGCTACTTACTTCTGGTCTAACATGGCTGCTCCAGGTGCTGTCATTACATCTGCATTCCAGCTAGTGGGACAGAAAAAAATACTTCAATTTGGAAGTGACATATCACCTCTACTCAAATTCCACTGGCCAAAGTATCTTCCATGTTTATGGAAAACATGGGGGTTGTGGGCACTCAGAAGGGCAGGGGAATGTGATCCTACTTCAGAACAGTCATGAGGAGTAACAAGGGCCACCACCCTTCATTCATGTTCCTGTATTCATTCTTGTTTGGTTCTCCCCACAGAGCTCTTGGTCTGTTTTGACCTCAGATATGAATATGGATGAGGTTATAAGAGAAGACATGATCCAGGCTGTACCAATATGGAGACAAGAAGAAAGGAAAGAAGATGAGAAAATATAAAAATTCAAAATCTAAAAGAAAGCATGCTTATAATCATAATTTTACATTTATACAATTTAGGTATAATGGTTGATGAATCAATTTATAAAATTAAAAAATAGAGAAATGTAAAACATAAATTTATTCACTAAACCCAACAAAACAATAAGGCTATATCATATTAAACACATAGCAGTATCAGGATTAAGTTTGGATGCACATTGCAAAAAACTAAAAGAACTGTAACTTTAGCAAGAAAAATTTGATTTTTATTTTTCTCTCCCACTGAAACAAAGTTGGAGGTGGGCCAGCCAGAGCTTGGGTGGTATCCATCTCCTAGGTTACATGATTGTTCAATACAATTGCAGGAGGTCCAGCCATCGCAACTAAAATCCAAACAACAGTTAGGAAAAAAGTAGGGAAGGGAAGAGTCCCATCTCTCAGCTAAATCAGCTCTTTGAAAGAGTCTTTAAAGAAATCCCTCTTAAACATCTGCTTGCATCTCAGTCACCAGTCATGACTAAGAGGCCGACTGGGTAGGAAATGCAGTCCTGTAGTTACTGGGCTCATGGCTATATAACAAACTATTTTCAGTTTTGAAAGAAAATCAAGGAATAGATCATTTTGTAGGTAGCCTGCATCGCCTGCCTAAAAGAACAAACCTTTTCTGAATGGATTAGGCTGAATGGCTGGGCACTGTTTGGAAGCCAGGAGAAAGGAACAGCAACGAGAAACAGCTAGATGGACCTGAACTGTGCTCCAGAAAAAAAGAGGCAGACTGGTCAGTAGAGATCTTCTAAGGACTAAAGTGAGGATTATACACACCACATGACCCAATTTGGTTTGTAAACTGCTTTTCCAACTGAGGTCCCAAATCTCTCTCAATTCTTCAGCTTCTAAATATCCTTGTCTTTGTTACCTCACATTCTGACCTACCTGTCTCACCTTCCTTATTTCTGTTCACATCACTTCTCCATCTATTCCACCAGCATTGCAACCTCCAGAACTGAGGAGTTAGCAGTACTTTCTTGAAGTGGGTAGAAACACAATGACTATTTCTACTTTAATATTTGTCCTTATCAAGGTCTTGAAGGACTGAGATGGCTAGAATTATGGAGATCTCACGTTTGAGGCCTGGTAAAAAACATTTATTGTTACATTGGTTGTTGGTGGTGATGCAGTCTCATAGTTGCTGTACGTCTGAGAAAGTATTTTATCTTGTTTTTGATATGTATTTTTCTTGGGTATAGAATTCTGAGTCAATTATATTTCTCTCAGCATTTTAAGATGTGGTGCCACTGTCCTCTGGTTAACATTGTTTCACATGCCTAATCAGCTGTCTTTCCAATTTTTGTTCTATTGTGTCTGATTTTCCTTCTGGTTACATTTCTTTGGTTGATTGTTTGAAACAACGAATTATCATGCACCTTTGAATAGTTGTCCTATTTCTTTCCTTGAATTTATTGAACTTCTATGTTAATGGGTTTAAAGCTTTCATCATATCTGGAAAATTTTCAGCCAGGAATTATGAAGTTCTTTTCTGTATTCTCCTTCTTTCACTTTCTGTGGGATTTCATTTACATATATTTCAGTATTCTTAAAGTTGTTTCAAATCTTTGTGATGCACAACTAATTGTTTCCCACAGGCTTTTCATTCCTATTTTCCATGTCTCTATTTAACATACACAATATTCTTCAGCTTCCTGACTTTAGATTATTATTCTAGGAAGCATTTTAATGTTCTTCCCTCCTAATTATGTAATGTATATTTTAACAGTGTTTTTACTAATTGATTTTTCCCTCATTTTGGATATTTTCTTGCTTCTTTACACATTGGAAATTTTTTTTCTTCTTAAATTTATTTGTTTATCTTAATTAGAGGATAATTTATTTACAATATTTTGATTAACGTAGGACAAATATTTTCACAATATATATGGAAATTTTAAGTTGGATATTGGATATGGCAATTTTTACCCTTTGGATTCTGGATATTCTTAATTTTTATAAATTATTCCTGGCACTGTTTGCAGACACTGTCAATTTCTTGGAAACAATTGTATTTATTGAGGGCTGGCTGTTCAGGTTTTTTAGCTGATATAAGACCAGCCTTTAGATCAGGTTTACTACTCCCCACTAGTAAGGCAATATTGTCTTCAGGGCTATACTGATGTCATGGAATTATGAGTAACTTCCATGCTGGTGGGTGAGGACACCATTAGACTTGGTGCAATTTGAGACTCAAGGATTGTTCCCTTTAATCCTGACCAGTACTATTAACTCTTTGCTATAAACTGGAAGGGTGTCACATGTAGACTCGCACAGTTATCTGTCTGTAGCTCTCTCCGGTGAACTCTAACTATCTAGAGCCTCAAAACTTTCCTCTTGGGAGACCGTTTGTCTCTGCCTATATAGCCCTTCCATGTATGTGTTGGAAACTATTTTAAGAGTTGGGGCAATTGTAGAACTCTCCTTGCTTGCTCCCCGCCTCAGGAATCCATTCTCTGCTGCCTGACATTGGATGTAAAAAACTGCTCTATCATTTATCTCTTCTATTTTCAAGTTGTTTGAGACAGGAGAATAAATGTGTCCTTTGCTCCTCTATGTCTAGCAAAATGGAGGTGCCCCTGCAATCAGAACTCACTGAATGCCTTGAGAATGCTAGGCAGTGACTTCTGTGCATGGGTGCAGACTAACTATGGATATGGGGCTTTGGGGAGCCCCGTCTTGCTGGAGAAACCTGACAGTTACAAATAGCATTTGCTAAGGGGTATGTTCAGTTGAGTTCAGTCCCTCAGTCATGTTTGATTCTTTGCAACCCGATGGACTGCAGCACACCAGGCTTCTCTGTCCTTCACCAACTCCTAGATCTTACTCAAACTCATGTCATCGAGTTAGTGATGCCATCCAACCATCTCATCCTCTGTCATCCTCTTCTCTTCCTGCCTTCAGTCTTTCCCAGTAATAGGGTCTTTTCTAATGAGTAAGTTCTTCACATCAGTTGGCCAAAGTATTGGAGTTTCAGCTTCAGCATCTGTCCTTCCAATGAATATTCAAGATTGATTTCCTTTAGTATGGACTTTTTGGATCTCCTGGTAGTCCAAGGAACTCTCAAGAGTCTTGTCCAACACCACAGATCAAAACCTTCAATTCTTCATTACCATTCTTTATGCTCCAACTGTCACATCCATACATGACAACTGGAAAAATAGCTTTGATTATACTGAACTTTTGCAGCAAAGTAATGCCTTTGTTTTAAAAATGCTGCTAGGCTGTCATAACTTTTCTTCAAACAAGCAAGCAACTTTTAATTTCATGGCTGCAATCATCATCTGCAGTGATTTTGGAGACCCTAAAAATAAAGTCTCTTGCTGTTTCCATTGTTTCCCCTTCTATTTGCCATGAAGTGATGGGATGAAATGTAATGATCTTCATTTTTTGAATGTGGAATTTAAGCCAGATGTTTCACTCTCCCCTTCACTTTCATCAAGAGGCTCATTAGTTCCTCTTCACATTCTGCCATGAGAGTGGTCTCTTCTGCATATCTGAGGTTATTGATATTTCTCCCAGCAACCGTGATTCCAGCTTGTGCTTCATCCAGTTGGGCATTTTGCATGATGTACTCAGCATATAATTTAAATAAGCAGGGTGACAATATACAGCCTTTACTTACTCCTTTCCTGATTTGGAATCAGTCTGCTGTTCCATGTTCAGTTCTAACTATTGCTTCTTGACCTGCATACAGATTTCTCAGAAGGCAGGCAAGATGGTCTGGTATGCCAATCTCAGTAAGTTTTCCACAGTTTGTTGTGATCCACACTGTCAAAGGCTTTTATATGGTCAATAAAGCAGAAGTAGGTATATTTCTGGAAATCTCTTGATTTTTCTATGATCCAATGGATGATGGCAATTTGATCTCTGGTTCTCCGCCTATTCTAAATCCAGCTTGAACATATGGGATTTCACAGTTCATGTACTATTGAAGACTTCCTTGGAGAAATTACTTTGGTAGCATGTGAGATAAGTGCAACTGTTTGGTAATTGAACATTCTCTGAAATTGCTTTTCTTTGGGACTGCAATGAAAACAACCTTTCCAATCCTGTGGCCACTGATGATGTTTCCAAATTTGCTAGCATATTAAGTAAGCACTTTAACAGCATTATCTTTTAAGATTTGAAATAGCTCAACTGCAATTCCATCACAACCACTAACTTTACTCGTAGTGATACGTCTTAAGGCCCTCTTGACGTCACATTTCAGGAAGTCTAGCTCTAAGTAAGTGTGTGATCACACCATCATGGTTATCTGGGTCATTAATATCCTTTTTGTATAGTTCTTCTATATATTCTTTAAACCTCTTCTTAATATATTCTGCTTCTCTTAGGTCCATGATATTTCTGTATTATATTTGGCCCATCTTTGCCTGAAGTGATCCTTCCCTACCTCTAATTTTCATGAGCAGGTCTCTGGTCTTCCCATTCTATTGTATTCCTCTATATCTATGCACTGATCACTTAGGAAGGCTTTTTTAAAATCTCTTCTTGCTATCTTTAGATCTCTGCATTCAGATTTGCATGTGTTTCTTTTCCCTTTTGCTTCTTTTCTTTTCTAAGTTATTTCTAAGGCATCATCAGACAACCATTTTGCCTTTTTGCATTTCATTTTATTGGGGATGGTCTTGATTAGGTACGTACAATCAAAAAACAAAGATTACTGCATCTAGCTTCATTATTTCATGGAAAATACATGGAGACAATGAAAACAGTGACAGAGTTTATTTCCCTGGGCTCCAAAATAACTGCAGATAGTGACTGCAGCTGTGGGAAAAACAAAAACAAAAAACAAAATACTTGGTCCTTGGAAGAAAAGCTATAAAAACCTTGAGAAAATAGGAAAAAGCATAGACATAACTTTACCAGCAAAGATCTGTAGAGTCAAAGCTATGGTTTTTCCGGAAGTCATGAGTGGATGAGAGAGTTGGACCATAAAGAAAGCTGAGCACCAAAGAATTGATGATTTTGCACTGTGTGCTGGACAAGACTCTTGAGAGTCCCTTGGACTACAAGGAGATCCAACCAGTGCATCTTAAAGGAAATCAGTCCTGAATATTCATTGGAAGGACCGATGCTGAAGCTGAACCTCTATTATTTTGGACAATTGATGGGTAGAACTGACTCATTATAAAAGACCCCGATGGTGGGACAGATTAAAAGCAGGAGGCAAAGGGAAAGACAGAAAACGAAATTGTTGGGTGGCATGATCAACTTGATGAAGAAGAGTTCAAGGTCTGGGAGTTGGCGATGGACTGGGAAGCCTGGCATGCTGCACCTCATGATATAGCAAAGAGTGGACATGACTGAAAGATTGAACTGAACTGATGTACAGAGGACAATCAGGGAGCAGACAGAAGTCTTTAAGGAAGGAGGAAGGAACAAGTCCTGGATAGCTGACAATTTTGGGTCAGCAGGCCATTTCAAGGTGGAGAAGCTGTAGGGAAGCAATTCTATGCCAGGTGGAGAGAATGGTAAGAGAAATGCAGGGCGACAATGCTGGGATTTCCCAGAGGACCAGATTCCACTTCTATTAAACTTTATCAATGTTCAGTATTGTTAGGTGATTGGAAATGTGAGTTTTGTTTTGGAAGTGGTAGAACAATATTCAATGGAAGGGCTGATGATGAAGATGAAGCTCCAACAGATAGGCCAATGATGTCAAGACCCAGCTCTTTGGAAGAGACCCTGATGCTGGGAAAGATTGTGGCAAAAGGAGAGAGATGAGAGTATGAGAGGGCATCACCTACTCAAAGGACTTGAGTTTGAGGAAACTACACGAAATAGTGAAAGACAGGGAGGCCTGTTTTGTTGCCGAACATGTAATCACAAAGAGTCAGACATGGCTTAGTAACTGAACGATACCAGTGAGGACACAGGGTCCAGTGAAGGCTCTGGTCCTGGTTGGAGTGGAGAAAGATTTAGTTGGAAGGGGAGGCTTCCCATCCTGTGGTGCAGGTCCTTGAATCCAAGGCAAGGAGCACAAGATTTTGAATGTGTTCCCAAAAACTGTTCTCTAAAAAAACAAACTGTTTTCTGCAGGAGGGAGAGCTTTGACTGAGTTTGTTGTCTAGATTTTACTGAGGGATGTCGAAGGGATCTGCAGTGGGCTGAGTCTGCAAAAATCAGGTTACCGGCTGCTGGAGAGCGAGGCTTGTTGTAGACATCTGGCACTAGGTGCAAAACGGATCCAGAAAAATTGTCCCTTCTGGAGTGTACATGCCAATGTATCACATTGTTTCAGCAGATCACTTCAAAGTTGTTTTGGGGCAAGCAAGACATTGATGGGTGGTTTGCTTTTGTCAATTCCTATGGGTAGTTAGATGACTAAATGTCTAGTTACTTCATTGCATGGTTAGAATCATACTTGGGAAAGAAAACTAGATCAAGTCCACACATATTTGGTCATTAAACAGGAAGCATAGGACAGTTTCTAAGGCAACTGTATGTAATTTAAACATGAGTGGCCAAATTGGGACAGTTACATTTAACAGGCTGAGATTGGACTCTACAGGTTGCCATAACTGTTGCTTTGACAAGTAGCCATAACAGCAACTTCTTGCTACACTGGAGATGTGGGAAACCGAAAAGAGACCAACGGCCTTACAACTCTCCTTGCAGTGTGATTTCAGGCTAGAAGTAGTTGACAAGGAAACACTGACTGGTAAGCCTGGGAAAGGAGCAATCTGAGCCAGTAATGATTAGCTCTTGTTGGGGCCCAGAAAACAGAAGCATCGGCTCAGTCAGAGTTCTGGGTCAGGTTCAGAGATAGATGTCATTTGGATTGAATCAGTATTTATCCTTGGGGATGGCAGCCATAACCTCTAAACAGAAGGTTTCCATTTCCCCAGGTGGCAAAATAATTCACACTTTTTCCAGACTCAGGAACCCAGTAAGCCCTCTCAGGGCCACCTCTTCTTAGCAGGCACACATGCATCTAGAGGTGGAATTATCATCATCGTGCCCATTGACCAGATGAGAAAACTGAGGTTAAGGGACTTGATCAAGGTCATACAGCTAAGCACATGAAAGCCAAGCACAAACCCAGGGTAACAGTCTTCAAATAGAGTGTTTTTTCTCCACACCCAGTGGGTGTGGTGGGTGGTGATCTAGCAATAATGTTTAGGCAAAAGCAAGCAATACTCATGCTTTAATTGAAGCAAGTAAGGAAAACCAGTAGAACATTCAGCTATGACCTAAATCAAATACATTATGATTTTATAGTGGAGATGAAAAATAGATTCAAGGGATTAGGTTTGGAAGCCTGAAGATCTATGGATGGAGGTTTGTAACATTTTACAGCAGGTGGTCACCAAAACCATCCCCAAGAAAAACAAATGTGAGAAGGTTAAGGGATTGCCTGAGGAGGCCTTAAAACCAGCAGAGAAATAAGAGAAGTGAAAGGCAAAGGAGAAAGGGAAAAATATACTCAATGGAATGCAGACTTCCAGAGAATAGCAAGGGGATATAAGAAAGTCTTCATAAGTGAACACTGTAAGAATTAGGGGAAAATAATTGAATTGTAAAGAGTATAGATCGCTTCAGGAAAACTGGAGCTACCAGAGGAACACTTCATGCAAGAATGGGCACAATAAAGGGCAGAAAAGTCAAAGACCTAACAGAAGCAGATGAGATTAAGCAGAAGTGGAAAGAAAGCACAGAAGAACTGTACAAAAATGGTCATAAAGACCGGGATAGGGACGATGCTTGTGTCATTCATGTAAAGCCAGATATACTGGAGTATGAAGTAAAGTGGGCCTTCGTAAGCATCACTACAAACAATGAAAGGAGAGGTGATGGAATTCCAGCTGAGCTATTTAAAAATCCTAAAGAATGAGGCTGCAAAAGTGCTGCATTCAATATGTCAGCAAATTTGGAAAACTCAGTGATGGACACAGTGCTGGGAAAGGTCAATTTTCATTCCAATCCAAAAGAAAGGCAATTCCAATGAATGTTCAACCTATCATGCAATTGTGCTCATCTCACTTGTTAGCAAGGTAATGCTCAAAATCCTTCAAGGTAAGCTTCAATACTACATGAACTGAGAACTTCCAGGTGTACAAACTGGTTTGAGGAACCAGAGATCAAACTGCCAACATCCACTGGATCATAGAGAAAGCAAGGGAATCCCAGAAAACATTTCCATCTGCTTCACTGATTATGCTAAAGCCTTTCATATAAAGGACCACAACAAACTGTGGGAAATTCTTAAGGAAATGGGAGTACCAGATCACCTTACCTGTCTCCTGGAAATTCTATATGTATGTAAAAAAGCTGCAGTTAGAATCAGACACGGAACAACTAAAAGATTTAAAACTGGGAAAGAAGCGTGACAAGGTATACATTCTCACTCTGGTTATTTAACTTCTATATAGGATATATCATTCAATATGATGGACTGAATAAATCCCAAGCTGGAATAAAGATTGCTGGGAGAAATATCAACATCCACAGATATGAAGATGACACTGCCCTAGTGGCAGAAAGCAAAGAAGAACTAAAGAGCCCCTTGATGAGGAGAGGAGATGCAAAAACTGGCTTAAAACTCGACATTCAAGAAACTGTTCACAAAAATTTACTCATGGCATCCGGTCCCACCACATCATGGCATATAGATGAGGGAAATGTGGAAACAGTGGCAGATTTTATTTTCTTAGGCTCCAAAACCACAATGAACTTTGAGTGCAGCCCCAAATTAAAAGACACTTGCTCCTTGGAAGGAAGAAAGGCTTTGAAAAACCTGCACAGTGTATTAAGAAGCTGAGACTCACTGTGCTACAGAGGTCTCTAGTGTCAAAGCTATGATATTTCCAGTAATCATGTACAGATGAGTGATCTGGGCCTTACCAAAGGGTGAATGCCAAAGAATTGAACTCTTGAACTGTGGTGCTTGAGAAGATTCTTGAGTCTCTTATAAAGCAAGGAGATCAAACCAGTCAATCTGAAAGGAAATCAACCTCTGATCCCTGCTGTCTTAGCTGAGGAATATACTGAGGGGTACAGGTGGAAAGAACGGATGCTTCCACTGCAAAAGTGCCTAACCATGGCAGCTCCAAGCAAATAGCTTGTAGCTCCATCCCTGGAGGAAGCTCAGAAAGGCTGAAGGCTCTGTGTACTCTGGGTCCCCCAATACATGCATTGCATTCTCCCCAGCAGCATTAGAGGCCAAGGAAGGGTCATTCTGGGCCCTAGAGGAGGGAGATGGCTCAGGGACCCACTGGGGCCACCACTTACCAAGTAGGACTGGAAAGGACAGAGCAGGCATATGTGGCAGAGAGCTGGTGATTGGGGTGTGAGAACAAGAGGGAAGCATCTTTGCATGAAGTACCTCACCTAAAAATCTCCTGGACGACAAGCCCAGTGATAAGTTCCTCTGAGATGACACAAAGAGAGTCTATTTCATTACCCTTTATAATTCCTCTGGATGAGGAGGTGGTGGAGTTTGTGGGTCATCACAATCTCTTCCATGGCCTAGACCATCTGCCAGTTGCTATCCTTGGGGCTGCCTCTCCCCAGCTTCAGTCATGTAGTTCTGAAGGAAATTGACAATCATGTGTGCTGCTGGGTCAGGGCCAAAGATCATGTCAAGCCAGTCATAAGACCCGATGTCCCTGCCAGGATGGCTGATCTGGGGCTGTACATGTGAACTGAGGTGGGTCATTCAGAGAACACCCTTGAATTCTAATGTCTGCAAACTTTTTTCCTTACTAGGTGATGCCTTCGGGATTTAAAACCCTAGGGCAGGTAGCTTGAACTCCCTCACTAGGTGTAGAAGCCTTAAGGAAAAAAGTTGCCAGGCTAAGACCATCAAAGTAGACAGAAGGGAAATAGCTAGGGTGAAAGAGAATTGATGACTTCTGATTTCTTGGGTCCAGTCACTGAGATCTTTGTATTTGCTCTGATTCTTGTATCCTGGATTCCCAGAATCATTTCAATGAGTCTCCCTGTTCCTTGAAGCCAGTTGGAGTAGGGCTCCTCTCAATTTTGATTCAGACTTGGTTCTAGATTCTTCACATCCAGACACAGAGTCAACATTTGTTTCAGCACCATTAAGAGTGAAACTCTTTATTCTTTACTGAGCATAGGGTGTACAGACCACCAAATACAGTTCACCAGCATCCTGAGCAGGAGTGCCCAAAGTGTGAGTGAGTGTGTGTTAGGAGCAACCTTACTGATTCCTGAACCACTCCAGGCATTTACACTGCCGGTGCCAGGCCAATCCTGTCATTTCCTCGATCAAAGACAGAGAAATACAGCCTCAGGAAGACGTCACCCAGGATCCAGGACTCTGTAGACATCCTCACTTTTTTCTCTTTAAAGGCGGTATAGCAGTAGCCTCTAGAATCCTGGGGAAGTCAGAGAAACACACCAGTCAGCATGAGCCCTTACCGGTGACTCCTGCCAATATCCAGACCCAGCAAAATTCTTTGTTTTACTTCCCTCTTTTAGTAAGTATCAAGGGGTTTTCTGAGCAGCAGGGGATATGAGAGTTCATCCAAAACCAAAAAGGGCCAAGACATGATGTTGCCATGAGGAAGGGTCTGGTGATTGGAGGACTGGGAGTAGAGAAACAGAGGAATGAAAAACAACAAAGTCCTATTGTGGAGTGTCAGGTATATATTCAATATTCAGTGATAAACCACATGAAAAGGAATAAGAAAAAATATATTTTTATGTGTATAACTGAGTCACATTGTTGTTCAGTAGAACTTAACACAACACTGAAGATTAGCCACACTTCAATATAATTATTTAGAAAAGAACAAGTGTGTCCATAGTTCCCTCACTCCCTGTTTCTTTCCTTCTGACTCCTGCTCCTTGTTTTCTCTGCAGAGAATGCTGGTTCTCCTCCTGCATCCCCACAATCTGTACTTTATTAAAAAACTTTATTTTGTATTGGGGTATAGCCGATTAACAATATTCTGAGTTTCAGGTGGACGGTAAAGGGACTCAACCGTATGTATCCGGGTATCCTGGTCCCAAAGACACCCCTCCCATCCAGGCTGTCATATAACTGAGCGGAGTTCCCTGTGCTACAAAGTACCTCGATGTTGGTTATCCATTTTAAATAGAGCAGTGCCCACAACATGTTCTTGAACACTTAACTCAGGAACTCTGAGAAGCCTCCTTCGGCCCACACTCACCCTCTTTGGCCACTTCAGGCTTGGGTGGGTAACGTACTCTGGTTCCCCATCCCCACTGGTCAGTCCAAGTAGCCCTCATCAGCCCTAGTAAATCCCCAGTGCCTTAGGGCAGACCACCTTGAGATGTCATTTGCATAGAATCCAGTGCACTTTTGCCTAAAACCAAGCAACCTTCAAAATGGCTCAATGAGTTTGTCATTTTAGAATTCCTGAAATTCCCTCTTCCTCAAAGACTTCTTTGAGTCCATCAGCCTGCTCTGAACTCTCTTAGGGAGCTGACAGGAAGATTCCCCCCTGTGCTGGGGCTAAGCAGTCACTGGATACCCTTATTCACCTTATTATCCAACCTCCCGACAGAGAGGTTGATTATCCCAACTGACAAAGGAGGCACCTATCCAGAGCAAGGGGAAGATGCAGGCGAGGACTAGGCTGACATGTAATTTATCATCCAGACCAGAAAAATCTTGAGAAGGGAAGGCAGACTGTTATCTTATGTTGGGACATCACACTTGGACTGTCCCCAGCCATTCTCCTTGTAACATGGCCTATTTCAGGGACTGCTACAGCTGAATTTCATTTTCATGCCCCTAAGGGTTCAGATTGAACTGAAGCTCTTTGAGGACTGAGGACATTAGTATTCCCCTCTTCCTGACTCCCACCATTCCATATGGTGTGGCCTCTCCACAATTTTTTCAGGAAGATCAGTGTCCCCAAAGCCCTTTACTCTCAAGTGATTGGTTTTGTGGGAGGCACTGGCCTAGCCACAGGGCTAAGCAGCATCTGCAATGGTGTGACATGGCCTCCTGAGGGCGCCATCCTCCCAGCAGCAGCCCGAGGGTTCCTGCCAACTCCAGTTTGAGAACCAACCATCAGTATTTTCCCCTCACCTTGAAGATGTAGGCTTGAGCTGGCACTGGGTAGTTAATGCCATTGATGGTGAAGATAATAGTGGGCAGAGTATTGACCACAGAACATGAAACGTAATGCTGTTAGAGAGAGAGAGTGAGAGGTTGAGTACAGTGATACTTGTTGTGTGTGGAGACTGGGAGTGACCCTGGGGCATGACCCTTCACCTTGGAACCCTGAAGCTTGGCGCCAATGAGCTTCTGTATGTTATTGACCAGTCTTCCTGGGCCTTGGATAAGTGATGTCCCAGTGTCCACAATGGCCGTGCAGCCATCAGAACAAGCAATAACCTCTCTTTTCATGGTGATGCTGAGAGACAATGGAAGAAAGCAGGCATCAAGGTCACTCTGAGTCTCCCCAGAGTTGCCGCCTTCCCGACTGTCTCCTAAACAGCCATTCGTCTCTTTCCCTCTTTTCCTTTGCTCTCAACACAACACCTTTCCTGACATCCTCAAATGTAGTAGTTGAATACACCAGGATCTTTAGTACCTTGACACAAGCTGGTCTTCCTTCCTAGAGGACTCCATTCCCCTTTGACTAGCAAATTTCTTCTCATCTTCCAGATTCCAGCTTAATTGTATTGTTTTTGGGAAGTCTTTCCCCTGGTGGTTATCAGTCTCCTGTCTTGGTCACTGTCTGTAGACCCTTCCTCATGACTGCTGCTGCTGCTGCTAATTCAGTCGTGTCTGACTCTCTGCGACCTCATAGAGAGCAGCCTACCAGGCTCTGCCGTCCCTGGGATTTTCCAGGCAAAGTACTTTAGTGGGTTGCCATTGCCTTCTCCTCCTCATGTCTAGCAAGTACCAAAGTCACAATTCACTATGTGGGCGAGTCACTTCATGTACATCTGCCTTCTTAGATGTGAGGGCAAGTTTTATTCTCCTTATTGAGAGGGTAACAGGCAGGAAGGCCAGGGGTCTCCAAATGGAGGAAATAGCCTGCAAGTGTCAGGCATTTTTATCTCTCTTAAGGGGCAGGAGGAAACAAACTAGTGATATTATTTTTCCTTCCTTATACAAATTTAAAAGGCGTTTCCTCTTAAAATACTGTGTTGCCATAATGACACCTGGTTTCACCTGAAGTTAACTATTCTCAAACCTAGAGATAACCAATACCTTTTTCTTATGGAAATGTTTATCTTAAGTTATGCTAATATACTATACATTTACCCCAAACTCTGTCTTCAAGTTGGTTCTCCCTTTTGGCTCAGAACCTACTTGACAAACCAGCATGTTATACTCAGATATTGTTCCCCTAATCTATGTAAATGAAACTATTTGTATGGTGATCTGCCCTTCTTCAAGATTCAAGTTAATCATTTTATGGCCCGGGATGAACAATTTGGTGCCAAGATTATCCCAAAATGCATCTTATGGGTGAGGGGCCTGGTGCCATTCTGAGTTTTAAGACATTCCTTTCTTTCATTAACAGAACGCTAGTGACTGGGTAACATCCAGCTGAAGAATAGCAGGGGGGCACTCTTTCTGCCCCCTTCTGATGCCTATGTCAGAAGCTTTCTCTATTTTATACTTTAATAAAACTTTATTACACAAATGCTCTGAGTGATCAAGCCTCATCTATGGCCCAAGATTGAATTCTTCTCCTTCAGGGCCAAGAATTCCGGCATCTTTGCGTGATTCAAAAACAACCTTTCATTGCCTCCCTAAAGTGCCTGATACACAGTGGATGCCCAATGCTTATCTGTTCAATGAGTGAATGAAGACTGAGAAAACAATAAGAAACCTCAAAAAAGCTGTATCTGGTGGGGAACAAATAACAGGTTGCACACAGAGTAAAGATGGAGATTCGCAGGGGCAGCAGATCCTCATAGTAGGGGGAGCAAGGGGCTCCTCTGGGAGAGGGTCTCTCCCAGCACTGCTCCTACAACCGATCAGACCCTGAGACCCTGACCAGGAAATACATGACTAGCCCACACAAACTCCAAAGGAAAGGTCAGATTTTATCTGAGGGTATCACACAGAGTCCTATCAATTATGCCCCTTGTTCTCAGGTCACTCCTGGATCCCACCTTCCTGATTCTCTGTAATAGCCCCTGTTCCACTGTGTGCCCAAGAACTTGGCGTGTCTTTTTTTTCAGTTGCTTTCATGTCTTAAGACTGCAAGCAACCTCTCTCCACTGCTGGGTAGCTGCTCCCTAAGAAGACCAGTTTTCCCCATTTGCTCAGGACTGTCCTTGTTTTTAAAATGACATTTATCTGTATTGAGAAATTCCTATATCTTGGTAGCCCTGGACAGTTGGTCATCTTATCATAACTCTGTTCAGGCTGGTGAAATTCTCCCTGATTCTCTGTTCACCACACTGTAGAGTCCTCTAACCATGCTCCCCACCTCAAAGGGCAATGGGTGCAGCCCTCTCCCAGCTGCACACACCTCTCTGGACCCTTTTAGGACCTTGTCAAAGCCTTGCTCAGAAGGCCTGGGGATTATGAACCCATAGGTTGTTTGTGTATCTATGTGCTTGTGTCTTTGTTTGTATGTGTGTTTGTATGTGTCTCTTTGAGTGCTTGTGTGTCTCTGACTAGCTATGCATCTTTTCATATGTCTCTGTGTAGGTTTATATGTGTCTGCTTGTATGTTTCCAAGGGTCTGTGTGTCTGACTGTGTTGTTGTGGGTGGTGTATATGTCTGTGTGACTGTGTGTCTGAGAATGCATTTGTGTGTGTCTGCCTGTGTCCATATATAGTAGTGAGAGCATCACTTGGGCTGACCCTTAGAGGGAGAGGCTTACCAGTCCATATGCACACTCCAGTCGCCTGCTCGGATCAATGGTACCCAGTTGAGCTCTCCCCTGTAGTAGTGGTGGTCCACCCCACCAAACATCACCACACTGCCCTCCTGCTTGTCTCTGTAGAGAGAAGTGAGGGGGGAATCTTTGGAGGACAGTAACAACAGCACTGTCTGAGAGCTGTGCTTGTCCACCCATCAAGGCCCTAATAAGGTCCCCATGTACATATGCAGAAATAGTGTCTAGGAGAGATAGAGATCCAGACTGAGGTCTGTTACTGTTTCATGAGTGGCACAGAGGAGGTTAGAAGATGAATCACTTGTCTGAGCTCCACCCACTATGTCTTCTGAAGAAGCTCTGGACCTCCAGCGACCTGAGTGCTCAGACACCCTCAGAGGACATGGTGCTGAAGTATTTGGCTTTCCCATTGTCCATCTTGTCATTTTTCAGGAAAATCAAGGCCTGAGAGTTCTAAGGGTGTGGGTTCAGGTCACCCAGAGTTGGCTCCACTGGCCTGTGACCTCCACTGTCCAAACGGCCCCATACTCAGAAGGGACCCCACCTCTGCTCTCCCTGTCTTGAAATGCTTAATATTTCTTGAACAAGGCGTCCCACACTTTTGTGTCCCACACTTTCATTTCTCACCGGCTCCACAAATTTGGGAGCTGATCCAGGGCTCCCAGTGAAGCACCAATGAAGAAGGAAAGATATGCACCATCGTTCTCCTTCCTTCCTTATGAAATTCATAAGCAAATCGTATTGCTTTTTCCTCCAGCTTGTTTCCTGTTGCCTTCCATTAGCCTCCCTCATAACTCACCCAGCTACACCAAGTTACTGGTCTTGAGCCCAGAAGTAGGGTTGTGTTCCAAAATTATTTTATTTATGAAAGCCAGTGGTGAAGCCAGGTAGGGCCCTGGGGCCAAAGTTATCCTTGGTTATATTATCTCAGGATATTTCTTTATCAAGTATTCTATAATTTTTGTGCAACTGAAACCATCTTACAGCTAACTTGGAAAAAGCAATTGTCCATCTCAGACTTACTTGCTCAAGTAGAAGGCAAAAACAGGCTCAGAAATGGCACCTTCATTCTTCAGCTTGTCAAAGATGGGGATGGCCCCAGAGCGGGATAGGTTGGGGTAGTTCAAGCCCAAGATGCCATCAAATCTCCAGCGCCTTATCAAGTGTTCTATAATTTTCATGCAACTGAAAGCATCTTACAGCTAATTTGGAGAAAGGAATTGTCCATCTCAGACTTACTTGCTCAAGTAGAAGGCAAAAACAGGCTCAGAAATGGCACCTTCATTCTTCAGCTTGTCAAAGATGGGGATGGCCCCAGAGCGGGATAGGTTGGGGTAGTTCAAGCCCAAGATGCCATCAAATCTCCAGCGCCCCAACCTGTCTTCCACCATGCTTAGACCAAATGGCTGGTCAGTACTTACAAGGTCCCCAATCTGTGGGAGAGAAGAGTGTTCCCACTTACACATACGTAAAGTGGGGCTAGGACTGGGCTGGGGTGCATTGCCATTAGATCCTTAGAGAAGAATTGAGGCTAGGCTCTGTCTTTGGTTGCCCACAGATGGTTAGAGCAAGGTGGAAGGGGAATTTGGGTTCCATTTGAGAGAGGCTGTGAATTTTAAAACATCTGCCCCTCTGAAAAACACCACCTGAGTGAGTCAAATTGGCCTTGTGGTTTCTGTCCAGGTGGGGCAACCAAGAGTAAGGCCAGGTCCCATTGGTGCCACCTTATGAACACAATCGAGAGTAAGATAGCCTTCTCTTTGACATCACTGTGACCTAATGACAGGAATGGACTGAATTCTCTGTAAGGTACTGCGGATTCTACATCTGTCCAGGAAGACAGAAGCTGAAAACACAATCTTGCTTGCAGGGTTCTATGAAATTACTGCCTGGGGAATTCACTTTTGGGGATATGTGTATAGTTCTGTGAGTGTGTATGAGAGAGAAAGAGAGAGAGGGGAACTACTCAAGTATTTTGGCGGGGGAGGCAGGCCATAGGTTTATTAGACTCTCAAGGGTCCTCTCGAGTGAGAACTCATTTATCAGGCTCCTTGAATTCTCAGGCCTCCAGTTTCCCACTCTGGACACCTGAAGCCCTTGACTGGCTCCAGGGTCCCCAGATCAGTTTTATACTGTCCCCAAACACCGCACAGCAACTTCAGTCCTGAAAAGACAGCCTAACTCCACCTTTTATCACATGTGTGCTCTCACACAAGGCCCTTGCTGTCTGGACCTCATTTTCCTCATATGTCTCATGAGCTAATCAGAGTAACTGCTCTGTGGGGTTGTTGCAGAATTAAACCAGTTATCAGCCGAAAGTGGTGGGAACAGTCTGTTAATATAAAAGTGGGTGCTTTTATCCCTTCTCGCTCCCAGCTAAATGAATCTTGAACTGCTCATGGGCAGAGGAGCTGCAAGTCCACACCTCAAGCCACTCTCTGGGTTAGCTAATTTGTTTGCTCGTGTGGCACTGCCACCCCAGAGACATGATCCTATGGATAAGGTGGCCAATATCTATTGGAGTTAGACTAGGAAGTGTCCTGCCAGACGGTCCTGCATATGTTTCGCAAGCAGTGGTAGCCTCACATCCAGTCCTGACTCAGCATTTGTTACACTGTTACCCGAACTGTGTCATGAGCAACAACTCCTTTCATTCTCCCAGATCCATAGGTGATCCTGAAGGTCTTATTGGTAGGCCGGAAGGTGGAAGACTGAAGATGTCTGAACATAATCTTTGTAGCTGCAGATACAAGAGATGAGCGTCAAGTGCCAAGAGTTGAAAACAAGGTGGCAGGGCAAGTGAAGGACAGTCTAGGTACAGGGTTTCTCTACTCACAACAGGCTGGACTGGTGCAAAAGTCAGAGGGCACCCACAAATCAGATGAGCCTGTGTCAAAAACAACCTGGAATTCCTGAGGGGGTGTTCCAATGGTGATGTTACCCATGTAGACCAACTACAGGGAGAAGGAGGGAGTGGGTTAGTGCAGAATTGGCACCCTCTATTTCCACACTGATGCCTCCCTCTGGGTGTCACATATCTCTTGAGACCACTTTCTAACCACCATGCAGCTCACAAACTTTGGTCACAGAGGTATCTGCATTTGATATATTATTTTCCTGTGCTACATTGTATGCAGGATATTGACTCTATGACCAAGCATTGAAGTGGTATCTCCTGCATGGGAAGCCCAGAGGAATAACCAGTGGGCCTCCAGGACTGCTGGACAGCCAGGGAAGTCCTGGTTCCTTCATTTGAGATGCTCTGTAGTCTCTCTTCAAACCAAGCCTTAGCACTCCCTTTTCCAGGAGATCCTTCTTGAACAACCCCTGCCGCTCCCTCTATACTCAGACCACATCCAATCAACTCCACACAGGTGACCCTTTCATTTGACATGTATATACTCTTTGCCTATCTCTCAGGCTGGCATGGGCACTTTTGAAGACAAAATCAGCCTTTTTCTAATCTAGAAACTGTAAGCACTCTGTTAGATTCTTATGGCCATACACATAATACAGGTTCAGTAACTTTTTCCTGCTGTCATTCTTGCATCTGTGGAAACTGAATTCCTCTACCTGGGGATTCACAATTGCTTTGCAGTTGGTTCTGCAGTTTGATCAGTGATGGTTCACTCTTCATCTGTAACTGAGGTGCTCACTTAGTTCAGAAGGAAAAATCACTCTCAAACTAATGATACATGTTTGACACAGAAATGGATATTTACCTGCCACCTGGTAATTGCCAGGTCCAGTCACAAAGACCAACAGTTGAGGATGAGAGTGCCTTCTCCTCTGGGTGGGATCCCTGTTTTCCAGTGTCTTGGCCTCCTGCAGGAACCCCAACCCCAACATCCCATCTGGCACCTCCAGATGAGCTCCATGCTAAGCAAGGGCACCAGGGGGCGCTGTGGAGCGCCATCCTCCCAAATACTCACATCTCTCATGTTTCTCAGCGGGTGAATAGTTAGATTTGAGCCACGAAAAGAAATCTGGGACAGTGTGTAATCATGCTTCTTCAAGAAATTGTTCAGCATGTTTTTTCCACTGAGGGTTTTCCTCATGGTCTTCACTCTCCTTAGAGGTATTCTTTCACCGAACATTTGACAAAGAAAACAAATAAGATGCCACAATTAGCTGTCAGTGTTAAGGTATAACTGTCATTGTAAGGGCCCTGTGTGTTTTCTAATCATTTTTATGAGGCACATTATTATCAGAATTTTATGCATATACTATGGAAAAGACATAGATTTGAATACAGGTTCTTTTCTGCAATATTGGGTAAGCCATATGACCATGTGGTGTCTCAGTGTCCCCTTCGGTAAAATGGTGGAATGTAACAGTACAAACCCTCCAAATAGAATATCTTGGGGATTAGTGAAGTGATGGATATAAGGTACCTGATAAATAGGAAGTGTCAACAATGACAGCCATTAGCATTGCTGTTGCCATCCCACTCATTCCTTCTCAAAGGACCTCAAGGAAGGAGGACTCTTATTCTCTTTTACAAGGGAGAAATTTGAAATGCAAGAGGTTTCTGAGTTGGCTGTGGTCACACTGCTTGTCAGATATAAGACAGTTATCTTTCTCCAAGTTGAAAGAGAAGAGAGATTTGAAGGAATCCAAGGTATAGGGAACAAGGAAGGGAAATTCAGAGGTTTGAGAAGGAAGGAAGAGTCAAATGAAAAATTAAAAGCAAACAACACATAGAGAAATACATTCATAATGACTTCCAAAGAGATGGAGAGATAAATGACAGTGATACAGAGGTACAGACATGGGCATATATACACTGAAATAGACAGGGTAAAAAGAGGACATGTTGAACAACATGTAGAAATGTGCTATTCCATAGGACCACATCAACATCTGCATAGACTGTGCACTGAACAGTAGCAAGGAGTTGTATTTTCAACAGGTCATGACATGACTGGACCCCAAGATTTGTGCAAACCAAATCTACACCAAGACCTTGGGATCCACAGTTCGTATAGCAAGTTACTTATCAATAAGTCAGAGTTGAACTTTAAGACTCTTAGGGAAATATTCCATTCCCTTCTAAACCTGATGGGTGAAAGAATAATCAGATGAAAAGAAAAATCCAGGAAAGGAATATGATGTGACATACAGTCCCCATACTTACTTGACTATGCACTCTGAGAAGGCCACCAGCCCAAGGATCACAAGCCACTTCATGCTTCTTTCCCGGCTCCGAGTACTCAGGGAAGTTTGGGTTCTTAGCATGTGGTGGTGACCGGGAGCCCCTAGTTATATATGCTCTGACCTACCCTAGTTTTCCCCTTCAGGCCACTAAAAGATCTGAAAAAAGCACAAAGGTCTTGATAAAAACTTTACCTTCATCAGTGTCCTTGATGAATGGACTTTGAAGCTTTTCAGAATACAGAGAATTGAACTGTAATCTGTTCCTTGAATCTTGGCTGGAAAATCAAACTGATCTGCATGGACATCTAAGAAGATGGAAAACCTTGCCTACTCGGAGAAAAAACTAACAACATCATGAAAATGGATATTTGGGGCCATGCTAAACATTCGTGGTTTCATGTCATCTTCCTAGCCACTTCGTGAGATATGCATTGTTGTCTTCATTGGCGAGGACATTGCTAGGATATAAGTTGTCAAATGGCAAAGTGAAGACATCAGGGACAGCCCAGGGATATACAACTGGCTTTAGGTAGGTAGTGGGTCTAATGGCAGACATCAGGGGTACCTATGATGCCAGGCTACATCAAAGATTTAGGGCAGAGCAGTACTTCAATTGCATGGTTTCAGTATTGGAAGAAATGTCAGATGCATCCACAAGATATTTTATATCATCCAACAACTGTACAAGGAAGAACTGTGTGCTAGGTTCTGGGTTAATGGCTTCTAAGTCAAAGTTGATCAAGACAAAAGTAGTCTTTATCTTAAGAGAGCTAGAAGTCTAGTTCTAACAAAGTCATGGCCCCAGGAGGCAGGAAATATGATACTAGGACTAGGTGGCATTGTTGGAATCTGGGCAGCACAGGCCTTACCCCTGGGAGCAGCCTTTCCTCCACTTCACTCGTGCTGGAAAGCAGGCCAGTTGGCCATGTTTTGAAGAGAATCAGAATTTTGGATATTTATGAATAATCTACTTATTTTAATGTTAGCAACTAATTTTATTTTCCCGACGAAAAAAAAAAGTGGGAACAAAATCTCCACAGCGATGTGCTGGAATCAGCCTTCAGTCTCTGCAGTTTTTTGTTTCTGGTCTAGAGTTGGGAGTGCAGTGGGGACAGAGAAGTTTTGAATTCATGTTGGCTGATTTTTAAAGAGACTCAATGCATAGTAAACATGCTGACTCGTTGGAAAATACCCTGATATTAGGAAAGATTGAAGGCAAGAGGAGAAGCGGAAGACAGATGATGAGATGGTTGGATAGCATCACCAAGTCTATGGACATGAGCTTATTGTTCCTCATATTGTTTCTGTTATTGTGACAGAATCGCATGTATGTTAACAGGTAAAAGCAAGATGATAGTTAAAACTAATGTTTTGATGTAGGCCTTTCAGTGGCTAGGAAAAGAGGTTCACACATAAAATAAAGAAGTTTAATTCAAACCCTGCTGTCTTAAATCTTGAACTGAAAGCATAAGTTTGTACCAACTAACTATATACCTTTTTATTTTAATTTTAAGGAAAATGTGTACTTCCTCCTCTGACCACTGTAAAGCCTAGAAGCAGTGACAACTTGATGACAGTGACAATTCTGAGATCTAACACGTAGCTTCTAAATACATTTCCCATCAGACGATCTTAAAGAGATGGCTGATTTCAGGACTGGGTAAAGAAATGCACAAAATAATGTTGGGAATCGTGAAGGACCAGAAAAGTGAGGGACTTCAAAGACCAGTGGGGAATGGGCAGAATGTTTAGGAATCCAAATGAAAAGGCCAAACATCTACCAGTTTGTTGCACAGGATGATGTTTCTGCTTCTCAACACACTGTTTATGTTTCTCATAACTTTCCTGCCAAGAAGCTATTGTCTTCTGATTTCATGGCTGTAGGCACCATCCACAGTGGTTTTAGAGGCTAAGATGAAGAACTCTGTCAGTGCTTCCACTTCTTCTCCTTCTATTTGCCATGAAGGATGGTGCTGGATCCAATGATCTTAGTTTTTTAATCTTGAATTTTAAGCTGGGTGAATGTGCCCACGTGTTAATAGGCAACATCTAATTTGTCAGTGTGATAGACTGCTAGGACACCAACTCACCATTCTGAGCACTGAGAAAGGAAAATAATCATCAATATTTAAGCTACTTTTTTTTTTTTTTCTATTAAACATAGGTTATGTAACTACAAACAGTTCCAGGAAAACAAGGTAGACTCCCCCTTCTGGGGGTGATTAGAAAGTGATGGGGAGCAGCTATAATACAGATGAAGCCTCACTCACTGGCCTGCAGCTCACCTCCTTCTGTGGAGGTCTGGTTCCTAATAGACCAAGGACTGGTACTGGTCCTGACCCACTGTGCTGGTATTGTGGACTCCTGCTCTAAAACCAATAGTGTGGCATTCTATAAGACAAACCAACCTGCTTCCTCCTGTTTCTGAACAAATAAATGGCATTAAAATTGGGAGAGGAACATTTATTTAGTCCTAAATGAGAACAACCAACTACAATATGTGACTACATTCTTTCAATAAACTGTGAAAAGACACCTACTTTTTGAGCATCAGGGAAATTTACACATGGACTGGATATAAAATGTTCATTTTGGGGGGAACAAAAGAGTGTTTTTTTTCATATCCTATCATTCTACCACAAATACTCATTATGCACATTTGGTGAAATGTTCATCTTGTCCCTAAAATACTTCAGGGAAAATGAATAAGCATTAAAACAGAGAAAATAAAATGATGGTCTGTCTTGATTTAAAAACAGAAAGCTGCTATGCTATGCTATGGATTGAATTATGTCCACCCTTGACTGCCAATGTGATGGTATTAGGAAGTAGGGACTTTGGCAGGTACCCTGTTGACATGGGATTTTGATGGTGGTCTCTCAGGATGGGATTAGCCTCTCCTTCTTTTTCTCTCTTATTCTTCCTCTTCTTCCTTCCATTCAACCACCACATGTGACAGCATAGCAAGAAGAGAAAGACTTATGCAAGTCAAGAATGTCTTCGCTGGGAACTCAATTGGCCACCACCTTGAAGTTGCATAGTCTCCAGTCTATGACAACCAGTGGGACTAAGAACTTAGTTTTGTAGTTATTGATGCCTAATGATGAAATATAGGATTCATGACACTCTTTTATCTTATATTTGTTTTGTTTGAAATTGTTTTGCAATGACAGGATTATGGAAAGTCCATTTTGAAGGTTCTGTCTTAGTGATACCCTGAGGAGCCTAAGAATACAGGTTTGAGCAGGTCCTAGATGAATGAGTAGTTAGAGGGCCTCATGCTCCTTGCCCCAAGTCATCTCTTGTCATCTGAAAACTGTCCCCCACAGCTGACATCCTTACCACCCCCAATCTGCATCTCCATTCCTCTCCTAAGCAGTCATCTAGGTGGATATGTTGATAACTCAGGACAGGGTCTGGAAGCAGAAAGAATGTGGACATTTCTAGAAAGAATGAACTGGGAAGACTTGTCTTGGTTTTCTCTCCTTTAGTGTGATTTGCAGGTGAGGGATTGGGCCTGGGTAGGGAGGGAGCCACAAGTGAGACTGCCCAGATATCTACAAGTGAAGGGAGGAGGAATTCAGAACCCAGTAACCAGGAGGTGGGCAGCTTGCACGACAAAGGAGGGAAGGAAGAAGCACTGGGAAAAGAATAGTGCCTACCAGAGGACCAGACCTTCTTGAGTCTTCCGGTTAAACTTGGAGGTCACGTCCTTCCTGCTGGAATTCCTGCTCCAGATGTGGAGGGGAGAGAGCTGTACTCACTCCTAATGTGTCACAGGGAGAGGGCCAGCATCCCCCAGAGGCCCTTTGATTCCACTCTGACTGTGAGTATCATCCCAAGCCAGAGAGCAAATGGCAGGTCATCCAAAAGATGATCTACTTTAAATTGTATTTAAAATACTACAAAATTTGTCTAAGATTCCTGGCATATCTAGTTCCCAGAGTTTTTTTGGAGAGATGATTCATCACCCTAATTTGGGTTTCTGCTGAGGAATGTACAAGCTTCCCCATTGGTAACTTCTGACTTATAACTACCTTATCTCATCCCACAGAACCCAGATGATGGTAAGTTCCAGTGGGCAAGGCCTCTAAGGTCCCCATTGGCATAGCAGCTGTGTGCCAAGTGGTCTACAACTCTCAGTCCTGAGACCAGGACCCATGAACATCACCAGGCAGTTACATCCCCCTGCCCACCAGAGGCAACCTCATCATCCTCAGCAACAGCCACCTCTGAGCCACTTGTCCACTGATTGGCATTGAGTCTTATTCTGGAACAAGTGTTCTGGAGCATGTGCAGTCTCCCTCATCCAAAAAATGGGAAACTAAACCTTGGGGTGTATGACTCACCTTAGCCGCAGGTAAGTTAGTGAAGACTTGGGACCCAGGAATTCTGGTTCCCAGGCTAGGAGACTTCCAGGAAGAGAAAGATGACAGAAAACTCCATTGCATTCACTTCTGGGTAGCTCTCAGCTGTCTGCAAGCACCAGAGTGGAAGTTTGTTTCCAGTTGCACCTCAAGTCTGGTTCCAATTTTATCAGCAGACCTGCCTCCATGTAGCAGCAGGAAAGCAATATTCAGGGCTGTTTCTTCTGGGTTCCAGGCACAGTGGGAGAGCCCCAGCTGTAGTGATTCTAGGAGGCCATCATATAGGTGGTGACTGACTCACTCCCAACTCAGATCCTCAGAGTTCCCACTCCTCATTCACACAAGACAGACCCTCGGCTGACTGGGTAACATGAATCTGCATTCACAGCGAGAAGCTTTCTCTTCTCAGCTTTCTGGCAACTTAGATATGTGCCTTATGTTTCCTCAGGGAACCACTGGCTGAGCGAGGTCAGGGTCTGAGACTAGCCTGGATGCAGGAGATGTGTTCCCACTTTGATGCTCCAAAGAGACCCTGGAGATTCTAAGGCCTTGAGAGAATTACAATCACCCTTATATTTTGTAGGGACTTTGTTTTATGAATCTGGTTGGAGAAAAAGGACAGAAACACAGGACAAGGCTGGACATCTCTGGGTCCCAGCTGACTGTGATTAGAGTTCCAGCTACCAGGCTTCATAGTCAGGTGCTGATGTTATTCACAAGCCACCTTTGAAGAAGCAATAGAGGAAAGAGTTTTTGGGCAGAGAGCAGTGTGGTCAAAGGGCCGTGGGAATCACATGGGGCAAGATGAAACAAGAGTCATTACTTGTTTCTTTGCTCTATCGGTTCCTTGACATTTCTACTCCTGAGAACAAGTACATGGAGATAGTCATAGGCATTGGTGGTGCCCCTGGCTCCTGATGCTTCTGGTGATAACCAGTTTGTGGACAAGTCCTTGAGTCCAGAGCATATTTAGCCTTGTGATAAAGCCTGGTTCTCCCTTCTTGGGAAGGCTGACATGGCTCATTGCTGCTAACTCACAACTGAAGCATGGGATGAGGTCATGGTTGACCCGTATACCAAGTTCCAAGCATGGAAGGAAGATTGGCAGTGGAAGGGTAGCCATTTATTAAACTTGGTTACATTGGTCCTTAGCAGGGGCTACTTCCCACATGTAGAATGTTTTTCTCCCAGATTTTTGCATGGCAAAGTCCTTCTGCACATTCAGCATCATCTCAAATGAGTCTCTCTCAGGCTTGTTTTCCATGACCACTCCACTCTCTGATCCAAAAAGTGCCTAGAAACTTCCTTCCATCAAAACAATAATTATAGTTACAAATGTGGAAAGGTGGGAGAGGGATAAATTGAATGTTTGAGATTAATATATGTATCCTACTTTATTTAATAGATAATCAATGGTACAGCACAAGAATTCCACTCAATAGTCTGTAATATCCTGTATGGGAAAAGAATCTAAGAAACAATGGATACATGTGTCTGTATAAGTGCTAATTAAGACTTTTAAAAAACTCCAAACTCTGTGCTGTTTATGGTTGAGAGGTAGTAACAATCATGTGCGTTGTGGCAGGAGTATGGATAATCCTGTCACACAATCTAGTCTGTCAGCAGAGAGGTTTGACCTGAGACATCCTTGCCCCACCCGGGGGGGGAATTAGCAGCAATTATTGATGCAACAAATGAAAAACCCTTCACCAATATAATTCCCAACCAACCCACTATACTAATAATTTCCAACTCCCCAAGAGAATTTGCCTTTAGTAAGCCTAAAACATCTAGTGCCTCTCAGATTGGGAGGCTGTAAACAATCACATGTGGCCGGATGAACCTATACAGGTGGGCTAGATAACCTTCAGAGGAGTCCGAAAGCTGAAACACTCTTGTCACGCCCAGGAATTTTTATTGCCTTGGAGCTGCACGTTTACTCCTTCTGCGAGAGAAACGGTTATGGGAGAGAGCCCCCTGTAAAGTCAGAGGTGTAGGTGAGAGCAAAAAACAGACTCTGGTTTTGGGGTAGATGCTCTGGAACAGGGGGTTTCCTGAGGCTTGATCACACCTTTGCGTATGCCAAGCCTCCTTCCTCATGACCTTTGCCATGGGCGGAGTTCCTCACGCTGGCTCCCGGCATATAAGGAAATTAATTTCCCGTACAACTAATATTAATACAATGCTGTAAATCAACTACACTCTTATATAAATTAAAACCTGAATTTTTAAAAAGAATGCTCACATGTAGAGACCCATGGAGTTCTTTAGACTCACAGGATTTCAGATATGATGCTGGACATGGCAGACTGGGTGCAGAAATCGAGACATTATCTGAGGTTTCATTTTCCTGAGCTTTGGAGTCTTTTGTTTCTAGTGTCACCTTTGATTTGTCTTTGGAGGATCTAATACAAGGGCTTGGAGACAACAGCTGGGTGTTAGTTGAAGGATGAGAGGGAGGCACTAGTGGGAGAGTGAAATCCCAGCTCTGTAGCCTTGGGTTGGGACATGTTGAGGCACAACTTATATCCCAAGTTCCCTGTGAAAACAGGCTGTAGCTTTCCTCTCCATGACTTGCATGATATCAGACCCAGACTGGTTTCATCCTTTTTCATGTCCTGCTTCCTGTGAGACCTCACTAGTTTCTCTGGGAGAATCTCTCTTTTTTTTTTTTTGCCAGCACTAGGTCTTCTTGGAAAGGACTCTGATGCTGGGAGGGATTGGGGGCAGGAGGAGAAGGGGATGACAGAGGATGAGATGGCTGGATGGCATCACTGACTCGATGGACGTGAGTCTGAGTGAACTCCAGGAGTTGGTGATGGACAGGGAGGCCTGGCGTGCTGCGATTCATGAGTTGCAAAGAGTTGGACACGACTGAGAAACTGAACTGAACTGAACTGAGTTCTTCTTTGCGGAGAAGGCACTGGCACCCTGCTCCAGTACTCTTGCCTGGAAAATCCCATAAACGGAGGCGCCTGGAAGGCTGCAGTGCGTGCGGTGGCTGAGGATCAGACACGAATGAGCGACTTCACTTTCATGCATTGGAGAAGGAAATGGCAACCCACTCGACTCTTCTTGCCTGGGGAAAGCCAGGGACAAGGGAGCCTGGTAGGCTGCTGTCTATGGGGACTCACAGAGTAAGACAAGACTGACGTGACTTAGCAGCAGCAGCAGGTATTCACTGCTGCTCAGGACTTCTGTATTGTCAGCGAGCAGGGGCTACTCTGTAATTGCAGTGCACTGGCTTTTCAGTCCTGTGCTTCTGTTGATATAGATCACAGGCTCTAGGTCACTCAGGCTCAGTAGTTTTGGGTCACTGGATTAGTTGCCCTGGAGCATTTCCAATCTTGCCAAACCAGGTCTCAAACCCATATCTTAAGCACTGGATCAAAAGGGAAAACACTCTGGAAGGAATTTGAAATAACTCACTTTTACATGAAACTAGGCACCATGGCCTATTTCTGAGGAGATTGATAGAGGACTGTCCCTGCTTCAAGCCACCTCCTGAGATCAGGACTGATTGAGATTCCCCTTCCAAGGGTTCCTACAGGATCTTGAAGCTTTCCTGCCATGTGGCTTTGTTCTTGCTTCAGTTTTTGAATCCTACACTAGAGCATAGCTTTCAGAGGGCAGGGCTGTCACTTTACTCACTTCTAAGTATACATCAGTAGATATTGTCTCATTCAGACCCTAATGTCAAGACAAGGCTAATACAAAGATCAGTTATTCTATTATGAGTGTTAGGCTACAGGTTCAACGACTATAATCAAAACCTAAATAACATTGTCTTAAATACAATACAATTTCAACTCTCTGTCATATAATGTTAGTGCAGGTCTCTCCAGAGAGATGAGACCCCACTTCTTTCTTGTCACATCTTACACCTGTGCTGCTTACCTTTGGTCTAACATGGCTACTCCAGCTCCTGTCATTATATCTGCATTCCAGTTAGTGGGACAGAACATAATACTTCCATTTGGAAGTGACATAGCACACCTAATCAAATTCCTCTGGCTGAAGTATCTTCCATGATCATGGCAAACCTGTGGATGGTGGGCACACAGGAGGGCAGGGGAATATTATCCTACTGAAGAACATTCATGATGATTAACAAGGGCCAGCATCCTTCATTCATGTCTCTGTAATTCATTCTTTTTTAGTTCTCCCCACACAGCTCTCAGTCTATTTTAGCCTACAGATATGGATATGGATGAGGTTATAAGAGAGAACATGGCCCAGGCTGTACAAATATGGAGAAAAGAAGAAAGGAAAGAAGATAAGAAAGTATAAAAATTCAAAATCTAAAGGAAAACATGCTTATAATAATAATTTTGCATTTATACAATTTGGGTATAATGGTTGATGAAACAATTATTAAAATAAAAATTAGAGAAATGTAAAATATAAATATATTCACTAAACCCCAAAAAATAATAAGACTATATCATATTAAACACATAGTAGTATCAGGATTAAGTTTGGATGCACATTGCAAAAAACTAAAACAACGATAACTTTAGCAAGATAAACTTGATGTTTCTCTCCCTCTGAAACAAAGCTGGGGGTGGGCCAGTCAGCGCTTGGGTGATATCCATCTCCAAGGTTACATGATTGTCCAATTGCAGGAGTTCCAACCATCACAACTAAAATCCAAACAACAGTTAGGAAGAAAGTAGTGAAGGGAAGAGTCCCATCTTTCAGCTAAATCAGCTCCTTGAATGCAGTCTTCCAAGAAATCCCTCTTACAGATCTTCTTGCAACTCTAAGTCACCAGTCATGACTAAGGCACGGGTGTATAGGAAGGGCAGTCTTATAGCTACTGGGCTTATGGCTATATAACAAACTATTTTCAGTTTTGAAAGAGAAGCAGAAAATTGATCATTTTGTAGGTAGACAGCAGCACCTGCCATAAAGAATAACAACAACAACAAATGAAATGAATGCAGTAGGCTGAACGGCTGGCCACAGTGTGGGAGCCAGGAAAAAGGAGCAGCAATGAGAAACAGCTAGATGGATCTGAACTGTGCTCCAGAAAATAGAGGCAGACTGGTCTGTAGAAATCTTCTAAGGGATGAAGTGAGGATTACACATACCACATGACCCAATTTGTTTTGAAAAGTACTTTTCCAACTCAGGTCCCAAATCTCTCTCAATTCTTCAGCTTCTAAATACCTTGTCTTTGTTACCTCAAATTCTGACCTACCTGTTTCAACTTCCTTATTTTTGGTCACATCACTTCTCCAATAGTTCACCAGCATTACAAGATTCAGTACTGAAAACTTAGCAACACTTTCTCGAAGTGGGTAGAAACACAATGACTATTTCTACTTTAGTATTTGTTTGTCCTGATCAAGGTCTTTTGCAAAGACTGAAATGGCTAGAATTATGGAGATCTCACGTTTCCACTAAAATCCCAACCAAGAATGTGACTTCCTTGGACCTGGAGGGGATGCATTCACTTTTGGATCCACCCACAGGTTTTAGCAGAACAGTAAGTCCCCTGTATATGAACAAGTTCCATTTGAAAGGGTGTTCAAAAATCCCAATTTCTTCATAAATCCAGCGAAGTTACTTAGGTAGCCAACTAAAACAATTGGCTATATATTACTGTAGTTTAATAGCTTTATGATACTTTTCACACAAGTAATACATAAAAAACAAACACAAACAATAAAAGAAACATTTTAAATCTTGCATACCTGGATAGGGCATGGCAACCCACTCCAATATTCTTGTCTGGAGAATCTCATTGGCAAGAGGAGCCTGGCATACTGCAGTCCATATGTTGAAAATTCAGACACAGCTGAGCAACTAAGCACACCTTTCAAAATAGAATAGGAGTAGCATCTCCATTACCACTGCATTTATGCTTCCTTTCAGACAGCTTAGGCTTGAAATAAAAGTCCTGCACTATTGTACTCCATACAGTTTTGTACAGTAAAATACACAAATGCACACCAAATTGTCTTGGATGTGCCCACGACAATGGGTGTCAGATCTGTGAAGTAACTGATGTGATTGCACATGCAAATGCACTTTTACATGTTTGAATGTTTTCAACTTAAACGTTTGTATGTAACAAAGTTGCTACACAGGTTTTCAGTGAATGTATGTAATGAAGGAACAAGAGAGGAGAGTAAGGAGCTGCCTGTTCTTTCCCTTTTTGCGTGTATTATGGCCACTCTGAATAGGAATTTCTTTGGGTGTAGTTGAGGCCCAGTGTATGGGAACATGGCTGCAAGTGACAGAGGACCAAGATCCCAGGAGGTAGGACAAGAGCCGTGGTTGGTTGAAAAGAGCCAAGAGTTCAAAGTAGGAGGAAACAAGTTTTCACCGGTTTATGTGAAAGACGCGGCAAATATCATCTGGCTTTGTGTGTAGTGATTGAGCTGTGGTTTAGAGGAGCAGTCCCTGTTACCCAGGATGAGCAAGAGAGGAGAAGAGAGAGGAGACTGAACCGTGAAAAACAAACATGTATGTCTAGTATTGTCTATGTATGTCAAGTATGTCTAGTATTGAAGAGATATAAGTCCTGTAACTTATCTGCTCCTTCCCTGGGCAGAATTCGTGTTGTAAAAGTGGGAAGGTCTGCACTATGCTAGCACCTTCTTCTTCTGTCCAGTGAACATTGATTTCTAATGCCATTTCTTTATAAACAGAGGTGTATTTTGTATAATTGAAGTCTTCTAAATTACTGTACCTTATAAACTTTTGCTGCTGTTCTGTGCCCAGGCAAATGGGTTGCGGGAGCCTGGCAGGCTGTTTCAGCTGCAGAGTGCAGTGTATAGGGATCTGCTGCCATCTGGGGCCTGGGTATATTTTCAGTCTGGGTTCACATGTGACGGTTTAATTCTATTTGTTTTAACTCTATTATCTTGTTCTTTATCTTCATTTTCCCCATGTTCTTTCTTCCCATTTCTTTTTATCCCTGACTTCTTTGTGACTGAGTAGGTTTTCGGATTCCGTTTTATATCTTTTGTTACTTTATTCAATGTAATTGTTTTTTAAATAGTTTTAAGATCCATGGTATGCATGTTTAACTTGCCAGTCTATCATTATTAATTATGATAATTATTATGTTATTTATTCCTTTATCATTTCTTTCTCTATACTGGGACTTAGTGTGGCATGCAGGATCTTCCTTGTGGTAGGGACTCTCTATTTGAGGAGGGTAAGCTCAGTACTTGCAGCATGTATACTCTGCTTGAGACATGCAGGCATAGATGCTCAGTGGCATGTGGCATCTTAGTTCTCTGGCAAAGGAACAAAACTTTGCCATTTGCAAATGCATTGCATTGCAAAGCATATCCATAACCACTGGACCACCAAGGAAGTCCCTTTATTTACCTTTCAATACATATTACATGTTTATCATTTTGGGTACTGTTCATTCTTCCTGTAGATCCAGATTTTCACTTTGTTTAAATTTCTTCTGACTTGAGACCTGTTAAAAAGCATTTATTACATTGGTCTGTTGGTGGCGATGCAGTCTTGTAGTTGCTGTCTCTCTGAGAAACTATTCTATCTTGTTTTTGATATGTATTTTTCTTGGGTATAGAATTCTGAGTCAATTATGTTTCTCTCAGCAATTAAGATGTGGCGCCAGTGTACCCTGGCTAACATTGTTTCATTTGCCTAATCTGCTGTCATCTCCATTTTTTGTTCTACTGTGTCTGTTTTTCCTTCTGGTTACATTTCTTTGGTTGATTGTCTTAATCCATGAATTATGATGTGCCTTTGTAGAGCTGTCATATTTTTTGTCCTCAAGTTAAGTGAGTTTCTGTGTTAATGTCTTTAAAGCTTTCACCATACCTGGAAAATTTTTAACCAGTGATTATGAAGTTCTTTGCTTTATTCTCCTGTCTTTACTCCCTGTGTGATTGCATTTACATATATTTTAGCACTCTTAAAGTTACTTCAAAAGTCTCTGATGCACAATTAATTTTTCCCCAGAGTCTTTGCATTTCTATTTTACATGTCTCTATTTAATGTACGCAATACTCTTCAGCCTCACGAATATAAGGATTATTGATATAGTAAGCACTTTAATGTCCTTCCCTGCTAATTATGTAACATATATCTTACTTGTGTTTTTACTAATTGATTTTTCCCTTGTTATGGATATTTTCTTGCTTCTTTACACATCTGAATTTTTTTCTTTTTAAATTTATTTATTTATCTTAATCAGAGAATAATTACCTTACAATATTGAGATGAAACTAGGACAAATATGTTAACAATTTATACGGAAATTTTAAATTGGATTGTGGATGTGGTCACTGTACATTTGGATGCTGAATATTTTCAAATTTTTAAAAATTATTCCTTTCACTGTTTGCAAACACTGTTAATTTCTTGGAAACTTTGCATTTTTTGAAGGCTTGCTATCATGTTTTTCAAACTGAGATGAAACAAGCCTTTAGACCAGGTTTACTATTCCACTAGCAAGGCAATATTGTCTTCAGGGCCCTATTGAGCTCATGGGAATTATGAGTAATTTCAGGGACAGTCCTAAGATGGTGGAGGAATAGGACAGGGAGAACACTTTCTCCTCAAAAGATTCATCAAAAGAACATTTGAACGCTGAGTAAATTCCATAAAACTACTGAATGCAGGCAGAGGATATCAGGCACCCAGAAAAGCAGCCCATTGTCTTTGAAAGGAGGTAGGAAAAATGTAACAGATAAAAAGAGAGGCAAAAGACGTAGGGATGGAGATCCATCCCGGGAAGGGAGTCTTAAAAAATAGAGAATCTTCCAAACACGAGGAAGCACTCTCACTGGTGAATCTGTGGCGAGCCTTGGAACCTCAGAGGACAACATAAGTGGGAGGAAAAATAAATAAATAATTTAAACCCGCAGATTATATGCCCAATAGTAACTCCCAGCAGAGAAGCAGTGCAGACGCCCACATCTGCCACTAGCAAGTGGGGACTGGGCAGGGGTGTGCAGGCCGCATTGCTTAGAACAAGGATGGGGCCTGAATGCCCCGAGGGCAATCTGAGGGAACTAACTTGAGATAGCAAATCAGACCTTGGGATATCTACCCTGGTGAAAAGCCTTAAACTAAGACACCTCCCGGCCTGCTCACAGTCAAAGGAGTGAGCAAAGGTAGCTGGCTGTGGACTGACCCATCCCCTGCCAGGGACAGAGGAGCGAGGACAGCCAGAGCCAGAAGGGGGGCAACCATGGCCCCAGAGAGTCATCATCTACCAAACTGCAAGCAGCTGCTGCTGCTGCTAAGTCACTTCAGTCATGTCCGACTCTGTGTGATCCTTTAGACGGCAGCCCACCAGGCTTCTCTGTCCCAGGGATTCTCCTGGAAAGAATACTGCAAGCAGGCTTCGTTGCTAACCAAGTCTTCTTGGGATTCTGGATGGTCAATATCCGCCTGAGAAGGTAGGCCGGTTGTACACCCAGAAAACAGAGCAGCAGGGACGGGAGAGGTAATAAGTAAGAGCAACCACACTTGCCAAACACCTGGTCACAGTCACCTGAGCGGCTTGGACCTGGGAAGGGCATGCAACCCAGGGCCCGCCTCAGACAGTTCTCAGCAGAGCAACCTAAAGCCTGAACAGTGTAGACTGGGAAAGCACAAATGCCATGAGCAGGGGCAAACACAGTGTTCCTGAGACACTGGGAGCACTCCCCATCCATGCCAGTGGTATTTGTTTGCAGTGTTCCTCCCTCCCCACAGCACGATTGAACAAGTGAACCTAAAAAATTGTTCACCACCAACCCCTTTGGTCAGGGCAGAAATTAGACACTGAAGAGACCAGCAAACAGAAGAAGGTACAACAGAGGGAACCACCCTGGAAGTGACAGGTGCAATAGATTAAAACCCTGCAGTCAGCACCAGCTACTAAGGAAGGGGCCTATAGATCTTGAGAAGTATATGCTGGAAAAGGAACTATCTGAAAGTGAACTGATGCCACACTGTCCACAACAACACCAGAGGAAATCCTAGATATATTTTTACTGTTTTCATTCTTTATTTTTTTTTAATTTTAAGTCCTCTACTACTCCTTTATTTTTTTATTTTTTTCCTTTTTATTTTATTTTTTATTTTTATCTTTATCTTTTTTTCTTGGGGTTGGTATCTGTTCATTTTTTTTTTCAATTTTTATTTTTGCTTTATTGTGCTTTACAATACTGTATTGTTTTTGCCATATATTGACATGAATCAGCCACGGGTGTATATGAGTTCCCAATCCTGAGCCCTCCTCCCACCTCCCACCCCATATCATCTCTCAGGATCAACCCGTGCACCAGCCCCAAGCATCCTGTATCCTGTATCGAACACAGCCTGGCAATTCGTTTCTTACCTGGTAGTATACATGTTTCAATGCCATTCTCCCAAATCATCCCACCCTCTCCCTCTCCCACAGAGTCTAAAAGTCCATTCTATACATCTCTGTCTCTTTACTGTCTTGCATAGAGGGTTATCATTACCATCTTTTAGAGAGTTATCATTACCATCTTTATAAATCACATATATAGGTGTTAGTATACTGTATTGGTGTTTTTCTTTCTGGCTTACTTCACTCTGTATTATAGGCTCCAGTTTCATACACCTCATTATAACTGATTACTATTCCTTTAAATTTCATTTTTATAACCTACTATTACTTTGAAAATAAAAAGACCCTATTTCTTAAAGCAAACTTTATATATATATATATAATTTTTGTGAGTTTTTTTTTCTTTAATATTGTATTTTTGAGAATCCAACATCTACTCTAGATTTTTAATCTTTGCTTTTTGTTATTTGTTATCAATTTTGTACCTTTAAGAAACCAATCTTCAATAACCATTTTTATTTGGGAGCAAGATCACTGGCCTGATTTCTCTCTCCCCCTTTGGATCTCCTTTTACTCCACTAGGTCGCCTCTATCTCCTTCCTCCCCCTTCTCTTCTCTACCCAACTCTGTGACTCTCTTTGTGTGTTTTGGATGGCTGAGAACACTTAGGGAACTGATTACTGGCTGGATCTGTCTCTCTCCTTTTGATTCCCCCCTTTATCCCCTCTGGCCACCTCTGTCTCCTTCCTCCCTCTTCTTTTCTCTGTGTAACTCTGTGAACATCTTTGAGGGATCCAGACTATGGAGAGCACATAAGGAAGTGATTACTGGCTAGTTTGCTCTCTCTTCTTTTGATTCCCCTTCTTCTACTCCTGGTCACCTCTACCTCCCTTCCTCCCTCTTCTCTTCTCCATGTATCTCTGTGAACCTCTCTGGATGTTCCTCACTGTGGAGAAACTTTTCATCTTTAACCTACATGTTTTATCATTGGTGCTGTATAGATGGAGAAGTCTTGAGGCCACTGTAAGAATAAGACTGAAACCCAGAGGCAGGAGGCTTAGGTCCAAATCCTGACAACACCAGAGAACTCCTGAATCCAGGGAACACTAATCGATAGAAACTGATCAAATGCCTCCATACGTACACTGAAACCATGCACCACCCAAGGGCCAACAAGTTCCAGAGAAAGACATACCATGCAAATTCTCCAGCAACACAAGAACATAGCCCTGAGCTTCAATATACAGGCTGCCCAAAGTCACTCCAAGCCCATGGACATATCATAATTAATTACTGGACAATTCATTGCACTACAGAGGGAAGAAATCCAGCTCCACCCACCGACTACACAAGCTTGCCTAAACAGGATACCTTGACAAGCCATCCGTCCAAACCCACCCACAGTAAGGAAACTCCGCAATAAAAAGAACTCCACAAACTGCCAGAATACAGAAAGGTAACCACAAACACAGCAATATAAACAAGAGGCAGAGAAATACCCAGCAGGTAAAGGAACAGAATAAATGTCCACCAAACCAAACAAAAGAAGAAGAGATAGGGAATATACCTGATAAAGAATTTGAAATAATGATAGTGAAAATCTTGAAAACAATAAGGAAATCCAGATAAATAGCCTGGAGACAAGGACTGAGAAGATGTAAGAAAGGTTTAACAAGGACATAGAAGAAATAAAAAAGAGTCAATATATAATCAATAATGCAATAAATGAGACCAAAAAGACTCTGGTGGAAACCAACAGTAGAATAACGGAGGTAGAAAATAGAATGGCAGAAATCAATGAAACAGAGAGGAAAAAGAAAAAGAAATATAAAGACATGAGGATAATCTCAGAGACCTCTGGGACAATGTTAAATGCCCCAACATAAGAATCACAGGAGTCCCAGAAGAAGAAGACTAAAAGAAAGACCTTGAGAAAATACTTGAGATAATATTTGAAAACTTCCCTAAATTGGGGAAGGAAATAATCACCCAAGTCCAAGAAATCCAGAGAGTCCCAAACAGGATAAACCCAAGGCCAAACACCCCAAGACACATATTAATCAAATTAACAAAGATCAAACACACAGAACAAATATTGAAAGCAGCAAGGGAAAAGAACAAATAGTGGGCAAGGGGATTTCCATAAGGAAAATAACTTATCTTTCAATAGAAACACTTCAGCCCAGGAGGGTTGGCAGGACATACTTAAAGTGATGAAAGAAAAAACCCTACAGCCCAGATGACTGTACCCAGAAAGGATTTTCTTCAAATATGAAGGAGAAATCAAAAGCTTTACAGACAAGCAAAAGCTGAGAAAATTCAGCGCCACCAATCCAGCTCTCCAACAAATGCTAAAGGATCTTGTCTAGACAGGAAACACAGAAAGGGTGTAGAAACTCAAACCCAAAACCATAAAGTAAGTGGCAACGGGATCATACTTATCAATAATACCTTAAATGTAAATGGATAGAATGCCCCAACGGAGAAGGCAATGGCACCCCACTCCAGTACTCTTGCCTGGAGAATCCCAAGGATGGGGGAACCTGTTGGGCTGCTGTCCATGGGGTCGCACAGAGTCGGACACTACTGAAGCGACTTAGCAGCAGCAGCAGCAGCAGTAGCAGCAGCAGATTGCCCCAAACAAAAGGCAAAGACTGGTTGAATGGACACAAAAACAAGACCCCTATATATATTGTCTAAAGAGTCTCACTTTGAAACAAGGTACAGATACAGAGTGAAAGTGAAGGGCTGGAAAAAGATATTCCATGCAAATAGAGACCAAAAGAAAGCAGGAGTAGCAATACTCATATCGGATAAAACAGACTTTAAAACAAAGGTTGTGGAAAGAGACAAAGAAGGACACTACATAATGATCAAAATATCAATCCAAGAAAAAAAGAAATAAAAGGAATCCAAATTGGAAAAGAAGAAGCAAAACTCTCACTGTAGAGGACATGATACTCTACATAGAAAACCCTAAAGACTCCACCAGAAAATTACTAGAGCTAAACAATGAATATGGTAAAGTTGCAGGATATAAAATCAACACACAGAAATCCCTTGCATTCCTATATACTAATAATGAGAAAATAAAAAGGGAAATTAATGAAATAATTCCATTCACCATTGCAATGAACGATTAAAATACTTAGGACTATATCTACCTAAAGAAACTAAAGACCTATGTACAGAAAACTATAAAACATTGGTGAAGGAAATCAAAGAGGACACTAATAGCTGGAGAAATATACCATGTTCATGGATCGGAAAAATCAATATAGTGAAAGTGAGTATACTACCCAAAAGAATCTATAGATCCAATGGAAACCCTACCAAATGTATTTTTCACAGAGCTAGAACAAATAACAAATTTCACAATTTGTATGGAAATACAAAAAAACTTCGAACAGCCAAAGCAATCTTTAGAAAGAAGAATGGAACTCTAGGAATCAACCTGCCTGACTTCAGGCTCTACTGCAAAGACACAGTCATCAAGACAGTATGGTACTGGCACAAAGACAGAAATATAGATCAACGGAACGAGATACAAAGCCCAGAGATAAATCCATGCACCATTGGACACCTTATCTTTGACAAAGGAGGCAAGAATATCCAATGGAGAAAAGACAATCTCTTTAACAAGTGGTTCTGGGAAAACTGGCCAACCACCTGTAAAAAAAAATGAAACTAGAACAGTTTCTAACACCATACACAAAAATAAACTCAAAATGGATTAAAGATCTAAACCCACAACCAGAAACTATAAAACTCCTAGAGTAGAAAATAGGTAAAACACTCTCCAACATAAATCACAACAGGGTCCTCTGTGACTGACCTCCCAGAATATTGGAAATAAAAGCAAAAAGAAAACAAATGGGACCTAATTAAAACTGACAGCTTCTGCATAACAAAGGAAACTATAAGCAAGGTGGAAATACTGCCCTCAGGATGGGAGAAAATATTAACAAATGAAGCAACTGACAAAGAATTAATCTCAAAAATATACAAGCAACTCCTGCAGCTCAATTCCAGAAAAATAAACGACACATTCAAAAAATGGGCCAAAGAACTGAACAGACATTTCTCCAAAGAAGACATACAGATGGCTAACAAACACATGAAAAGATACTCAACATCACTCATTATCAGAGAAATGCAAATCAAAACCACAATGAGGTACCATTTCATGCCAGTCAAAATGGCTGCTATCCAAAAGTCTACAAGCAGTAAGCGCTGGAGAGGGTGTGGAGAAAAAGGCATCCTCTTACACTGTTGATGGGAATGCACTCTAGTACAGCCACTCTGGAGAACAGTGTGGAGATTCCTTAAAAAACTGGAAATAGAACTGCCATATGACTCAGTAATCCCACTACTGGGCATACGCACCAAGGAAACCAGAATTGAAAGAGACATATGTACCCCAATGTTCATCTCACTGAAAGGTTGTTGTTGAATCACGACGCCGGGATTCTTGGCCCCCGGAGGAGAAGAATTCAATCCGGGGCCAGAGATGAGGCTTGATCACTCAGAGCTTTTGTGTAACAAAGTTTTATTAAAGTATAAAGAAGACAGAGAAAGCTTCTGACATAGGCATTCGAAGGGGGCAGAAAGAGTACCCCCCTGCTAGTCTTTAGCTGGGTGTTATATAGTCATCAGCAGTCTGTTAATGAAAGAAAGGAATGTCTCAAAACTTAGAATGGAACCAGGCCCCTCACCCATAAGGTGTATTTTGCTATAATCTTGGCTCTAAATGGTTCATCTTGGGCCATAAAAGGATTAACTTGAGTCTCGAAGAAGGGCAGAGCACCATACAAATAGTGTTATTTACATAGGTTAGAGGAACAATATCGGAGTATAACATACTGGTTTATCTAGTAGGTTCTGAGCCCAAAAGGCAGAACAGACTTGAAGACAGAGTTTGGGGTA
>SJXO01000094.1:571763-634792 GCA_006408615.1 Connochaetes taurinus | reverse complement strand
TCAGAGCATAGAAAATAAAGACATAAAAAGATGTCACTTAATTTTGGTCAGGGTGCCACCTTTCAACTCGAGTGGGTCACCTCTCAACTCGAGTGTGATGTACCCATGAATCAATTCCTGGCAGTTTGACAGCTGTGGGAGAAGAAAGAATAACCTGGTAAGGGCCTTCCCAGAGGGGCTAGAGGGATGGGCCCCCAGATCCCAAAGTTTTTATGAGGAGCTCAGTTCCTGGCTCAAAGAGAGGCTTGCTTGACTCAGAGGAGGTGTCAAGAGTCGTCTCCCAGAGTTCTGTTAATACCTGTTGAAAAGCTGAGAGCTGAGTTACATAACTAGTTAATTCCAAGGCTTCAGGGTCTATAACAATGTCTGTGCGTAAGAAAGGCCTTCCATAAATACATTCAAAGGGGATAGTCCCTCCTTTCTGGGGGCAGTTCGAGCCCTCATTAAAGCTATGGGTCGGACTTTAATCCAATTGTCCTGCATCTCTTGAGTTAATTTGCACAGATGTCTTTTGATAATATCATTAGCTTTTTCAACCTTTCCTAAGGATTGGTGTCTCCAGGAACAGTGTATGTGATATTCTATTCCTAGAGCTTTAGATATCCCCTGAGTTACAGCAGCTTTAAAGGCGGAGCCATTGTCACTCTGAAGGCTCCGTGGCAGCCCAAACCTGGGGATAATCTCATGGATTAAGATCTTTATAACCTCCTTAGCCTGTTCACTATGACAGGGAAAAGCTTCAATCCATCCAGTAAAAGTATCTACCCAAACTTGTAAGCAAGAATATCCATTAGCTTTTGGCATATGAGTAAAATCAATTTCCCAGTCCTCTCCAGGATTCTTCCCACTTCTTTGTAATCCAGATTTTGCAAGCTTTTCAGTCTTTGGGTTATTTTTCTGACAAACTTCACACCTTTTGATAATATTCTTTAAAGTTTTCATTACATTTTTACCTTCAAACAAACGAGAAGCCATTTGGTAAGTACTCTCTGCACCCAAATGAAAACTCTGATGTAAACCCTCAAGAATTTTCAATTGAGCATTTTCAGGAATTATTAATCATCCATCCTCAGACTGTAACCATCCTTTATCAGTAATCTTTGCTCCTATTTTTTCATATCTTTTTAATTTTTCTTTAGTATATTGTGGTTTTTTTCTGTTTCACAGGACCTGTCCAGATCAAAGGCATCTGCAGTGAAGGGGTTTCATAAGTGCCGCTTTTTTGGCTTGACAGTCAGCCAACTGATTACCTTTGGCTACTTTACTCCCATCCCGGCTGTGTCCTTTGCAATGCATAACAGCTACTTCTTTAGGACAATATATAGCATTTAAAAGTCTTTCGATCTCTCTGAAATGCTTAATAGGTTCACCTGTTGCTGTTTTAAACTGTCTTTTTTTTCCATATTGCAGCATGAGCATGTAAAGTCAAATAAGCATATTTAGAATCCTTGTAGATATTTACCCGCTGCCCTTTGCTTAACTCTAGAGCTTGGGTCAGAGCCACAACCTCTGCTAACTGAGCACTGGTTCCCTGGGGGAGAGATTTTGCTTCCAAAACCTGGTCAGCAGTCACCACATCATGACCTGCTTTACGCTTTCCATCCCGAACAAAAGAACTGCCGTCTGTAAATATTTCCAGGTCAGGATTGTCTAATGGGGTATCCATTAGATCTTCCCAAGCTGCATAGTTTAAAGTTAGGAATTGAGAACAATCGTGATCAGGTGTTTCATTTTCCTTCTCAGGAAGGAAAGTGGCAGGATTTAAATTTCCACAAACTTTAAGCTTAGTGACTGGTCCTTCTACCAACAATGACTGATATTTAAGAAGCCTACTGTCTGTCATCCAAATATTAACCTTAGAATTTAAGATTCCACTCACATCATGAGAAGTCAGTACAGTAAGGTTTCGTCCATTAATTATTTTTAAAGCTTCAGGTGCTAATAAAGCCGCTGCCCCAATTACTCTTAGGCAGTGGGGCCACCCACGTGAAATTACATCCAATTTTCTGCTTAGATAAGCAATAGGTTGCTGGTTAGGCCCTCGGGGTTGTGTCAAAACTCCCGAGGCCACCCTTTCTTTTCAGTGACAAACAAATTAAATTCTGACCCTGTGGGCAAGCTCAGAGTAGGAGCTTGCAGGGAGAGCAGTCTGAAGAACCTTAAAAGCCTTTTGAGGTTTTGGTGACCAAACCAGTTTGTCAGTTTGGGCCTGCTGAGTTTCAGCTATATAAAGGCCAGGCAAGTTCCCCACAACACGATTCCAAATGTGACAGTAACCTGTGATTCCCCAAAATCCTCTCAATTGTCTTAAAGTCATAGGTAGGGGATGATTTAGTATAGGCTTAATTCTCTCAAGGCCTATGGCCCTAGTCCCTTCTGATATGATTAGGCCCAGATATCTAACTGATTGTTGACAAAGCTGAGCCTTTTTTCTTGATGCCTTGTAACCACAGCCTGCCAGAAAGTTTAAGAAATCTTCTGAGGCTCGTGAAAAAGCTTCCTCTGTCTCAGCACAGAGCAAAATATCATCTACATATGGTAACACCATCGCTTCAGAGCTATTAAAGTTTTGGAGATCCCGTGACAAACTTTGTCCAAATAAGTGAGGACTGTCACGAAATCCTTGGGGCAAAACTGTCCAGGTTAATTGAGAAGCTGGCTGTGTAGGGTCTTCAAAAGCAGATAGAAATTTACTTTCCTCTGCCAAAGACACTGAATAGAAGACATCTTTTAAATCAATTACTGAGAAATATTTGGCTCGTTCAGGAATTTCAGACAATAGAGTATAAGGATTAGGCACCACGGGGTGTAAAGGAACTGCAGCCTCATTTATTATACATAAATCTTGAACTAGTCTCCATTTACCATTTGATTTCTTTATACCCAAAACAGGAGTGTTGCAAGGACTGTTACAGGGAATTAATAGTCCCTGTTCCTTTAAATTTTTGATGATGGGTTTTAACCCTTCCTTAACCTCAGGTTTCAGAGGATACTGCTTCTTATGTGGAAATAAGTGTGAGTCTTTGAGCTTGACAACTACAGGAATAGCATTTTGTGCTCGACCCACAGATTTTCCATCAGCCCATACTCTGGGATTTACATTTTGTTCAACTAGAGGAAGAGAAAGGGAGGGCTCCATATTCATAAAGAGGCATGGACCTTGCTCAGTATATCCCTCCCCAAAAGGGGTGAGGGAGATTCTGGCACGATCAGAAATTCGTGTGAAAATAGCACAGAATCCCTGTTGCAAGAAATAATACCTTTTGGCTCGTCCAGACAGTCCCATTACAGAAGTGGATCGGGAAGAATGTGGGCCAGGGGCTTCAGTAAGCAAAGAGTAAGTTGCCCCAGTATCTAAAAGGAAATCAACGGATTGGCCCCCCACAATTATTAATACCCGGGGTTCCTCAGGGGTAATTAGGACGGGAGCTTGTGTGGGGACCCCCGGACACCTTCAGTCCTGATTGTCTTGAGAGTCCGACCGGGGAGACCTATTCCTCTGAGGGCAGTCTCTCTTCCAGTGTGGTCCTTTGCAGATGGGACGTGGAGCCAGGGGCGGCTTAGATGCCTGAGGGCAATCCCGCTTGAGATGCCCCTCCTTTCCTCAGGAATAGCAAGCCCATCCCTTTTCACCTGGGTCCCTCTGGGCATTTTTCTCCAGCTGTTTAAGAGGGTTTTTCATAGCCATTGTGAAGGCTTCTGCCTTTTCCTTTGTCTTTCTTTGCCTTTCTTTCTTTTCCTCGTATTCCCTACCGTAATGGACCATCTGAGCCAGTTGTAACAGAGTATCTAAAGACTGATTTGGTCCATACGCCCATTTTTGTAGCTTATGGCAGATATCTGGAGCTGACTGAGTGAGAAATCTATCTTTTAAGATCACTTTTCCATTGTTTTTTACAGAACCGGACTAATTGTAAAACAGTATTATACTTAAGAGACCCTCCAACCGGCCACCGTTCACCATTCTCCAATGGATACCGTGGCGATGCAGTATCGCATAGGAAGACCAGGTGTGTCTTCTTTAAGGCCTGGGGATCGAATCTATCCGTTTTTTTCAGGATACAGTTCAAAGGAGTGAGGCTGGAATTGTTAGCTCCCATCTGTAGGAGAGAAAAAAGCGACCAGAGCCATTTTTCTACCGGAGGCTTCCCTCCCTGCTCTAGATGGGGGTGTAGACAGACTTTACACCAAAAGCTTTTCCTTCCTGGTCGGACCTAGTCTGTCCCTTACCGACGCAGGTGCCATCTCAACCCTCTCGGTTCTACCACCGAGATGGGATGGGGATGTACCAGGGGTAGACCTGATAACATCTCTACCTGATGTCCAGCTCTTCACCTTTAACCTTGCTTGCCTCTGATGCCACCAGGGGTGCAATCAGAGTAATCTTCCAGAATGCCTCCCAAGCTAAGACAGCTGGGGGAAACATTCGTCACCTGAGTGCCTGTGCATTACCCTGAGTATATTCCTGACCATAATAAGACCGATATGAACATAAAACAGATGTTCTTTTCAAGCATCACCACACCAGTATGAGAGCCTCCTCTAGTCCACTAACAGCCAGTGTTACCAAAGGAAAAAAACCCATTGCAGTCCCAATCTGAGTAACCTTTAACCTCCGAGATGTTCTTGGGGCTAAAGCTTCATCTAGTTTCCGAACTTCCGATTTCTAGCGAGGCTAGGCGCTTTCTTGACTACCAATCCAAGTTTGCCACAGTACACTGTCAGTATAGATCACAAGTCCCTGGAAAGTCTATGATCTGATAGATTAGGTTAGTACTTCTAATTCCCAAGGAGTTAGGAAATGGTCAAAGAGACCGAAAAGTTTGACCGAGAAAGGTGAGTTCAGTCCACACGCTTTGCCCATTTCTGGTCGGTTCCCAAAGGAGACATTAGGTGCCTCTTGGCCTTGGCAGGTCAGTATAAACCCCCGACAGGTTTCTGCCATAAGCCGTATGAGATCACTGTGGAACCGCAGAGCAAGGCTCCTCACTTGCTTCACACAGGGCATGTCATTCATTCACACAAGCACACCATAGAGTTAGTAAAGCACAGCAGAAAATGTGTTCGCTAAGAGAACAAAGAACTAGAGCTCCAAGCATCCTTACCTTGTCCTGAAGGATCCCGGATGAGCCCCCAAGATGAAAGGTTGTTGTTCAATCACGACGCCGGGATTCTTGGCCCCCAGAGAAGAATTCAATCCGGGCCAGAGACAAGGCTTGATCACTCAGAGCTTTTGTGTAACAAACTTTCATTAAAGTATAAAGGAGATAGAGAAAACTTCTGACATAGGCATCAGAAGGGGGCAGAAAGAGTACCCCCCTGCTAGTCTTTAGCTGGGTGTTATATAGTCATCAGCAGTCTGTTAATGAAAGAAAGGAATGTCTCAAAACTTAGAATGGAACCAGGCCCCTCACCCATAAGATGTATTTCGCTATAATCTTGGCTCTAAATGGTTCATCTTGGGCCATAAAAGGATTAACTTGAGTCTCGAAGAAGGGCAGAGCACCATACAAATAGTGTTATTTACATAGATTAGAGGAACAATATGAGAGTATAACATACTTGTTTATCAAGTAGGTTCTGAGCCCAAAAGGCAGAACAGACTTGAAGACAGAGTTTGGGGTAAATGCACAGTACATTAGCATAACTTAAGATAAATATTTCCATAAGAAAAAGGCAATGATTAACTTCAGGTGAAATCAGGTGTCATGGCAACACAGAATTTTAAGAGAAACCTCCTTTTAAATTAGTATAGAGAAGAAAAAAATATTGCTAGTTTGTTTCCTCCTGCCACTTAAGAGAGATAAAAATGTCTGACACTTGCAGGCTATTTCCTCCATTTGGAGACTCCTGGCCTTCCTGCCTGTTACCCTCTCAGCACCACTATTTATAATAGCCAAGCCATGGAAGCAACCTAGATGTCCATCAGCAGATGAATGGATAAGAAAGTTGTGGTACATATACACAATAGAGTATTACTTAGCCATTAAAAAAATACATTTGAATGAGTTCGAATGAGGTGGATGAAACTGGAGCCTGTTATACAGAGTGAAGCCAGAAAGAAAAACACCAATACAGTATACTAACACAAACATATGTAATTTAGAAAGATGGTAATGATAACCCTGTATGCAAGACAGCAAAAGAGACACAGATGTATAGAATAGGCTTTTAGACTCTGGAGAGGGCGAGGGTGGGATGATTTGGGAGAATGGCTTTGAAACATGTATAAGATCATATGTGAAACGAATCACCAGTCCAGGTTTGATGCATGATACAGGATGCTTGGGGCGGGTACACTGGGATGACCCAGAGGGATAGTATAGGGAGGGAGGTGGGAGGGGGGTTCAGGATGAGAAACATGTGTACACCCATGGTGGATTCCTGTCAATGTATGGCACATCAATAGAATATTGTAAGGTAATTAGCTTCCAAATAAAATAAATAATTTTATATTAAAAATGAGTAATTTACACGCTGGTGGGTGGGGATACAATTAGGCTTAGTGCAATTTGAGACTTAAGGATTGTTCCCTAAAATTCAGACCAGTACTATCAACTCTTTGCAGATAACTGAAAGGGTACCACCTGTACCTTCCTACAGTTTTCTGTATGTAGCTCTCTCCTGTGAACTCTAGTTAAATAGAGTCATAAATCTCTCTCCTTGGGGAGACTGTTTGTCTCTGCCTAGATACAACTTCCATGTATGTGTTGGAAACTATTTCTAGAGTTGGGACAACTGAAGAACTCTCCTTGCTTGCTCCCCACCTCAGGAATCCATTCTCTGCTGACAGATGTTTGATGTAAGACAATGCTCTTTCATTTGTCTTTCCTACTTTGGAGTTATTACAGACAGGGGGATAAATGTGTCTTTTAATCCTTTATGTCGACTGAAATGGAGGTCCCCCTGCAATCAGAACTCACTGAATGCCTTGTGAATGCTAGTAGGCACGGACTTCTGTGCATGGGTGCAAACTTGTTTGGAAATATATGTTGGGGCCATAGGGAGCCCCAGTCTTACTGGAGAAACATGCCCATTACAAATAGTATTTGCTATGTGGTATGTTCAGTTCAGTTCAGTCTTCCAGTCATATCTGACTCTTTGCAACCCTGTGGACTGCAGCATGCCAGGGCTCGCTGTTCTTCACCAAATCCTGGAGCTTGGGGAAACTCATGTCCATCGAGTTGGTGATTCCATCCAACCATCTCATCCTCTGTCATCCTCTCTCCTCCAGACTTCAATCTTGCCCAGTAACAGGGTCTTTTCTAATGAGTCAGTTCTTCACATCAGTTGGCCCAAAGTATTGGAGGTTCAATTTCAGCATCGGTCCTTCCAATGAATATTCAGGACTGATTTCCTTTAGGATGACTGAGTGGATCTCCTTGCAGTCCAAGGGACTCTCAAGAGTCTTGTAAAACACCACAGTTCAAAACCATCAATTCTTATTCGCTCACCATTCTTTATGGTGCAACTGTCACATCCATACATGACAACTGGGAAAATCATAGCTTTGTTATACTGAACTTTTTCAGCAAAGTAATGTCTCTACTTTTAAAAAAATTGTATAGTTGTGTCATAGATTTTCTTCAAACGAGCAAGCATCTTTTAATTTCATGACTGCAGTCATCCTCTGCAGTGATTTTGGAGCCCCTGAAAATAAAGTCTTTCACTGTTTCCATTGTTTCCCCATTATTTGCCATGAAGTGATGGGACCAAATGCCATGATCTTCATTTTCTGAATGTGAAATTTAAACCAGATGTTTCACTCTCTTCTTTCACTTTCATCAAGAGGCTCTTTAGTTCCCCTTCAATTTCTGCCATGAGGGTGGTGTCTTCTGCATATGTAAAGTTCCTGATATTTCTCCCAGCAATCTTGATTCCAGCTTGTGCTACATCCAGTTGGGCATTTCACATGATGTACTCTGCAAATAAGTTGTATAAACAAGGTGACAGTATACAGCCTTTATGTACTCCTTTCCCAAATTGGAACCAGTTTGTTGTTCCATGTTCAGTTCTAAACTGTTGTTTCTTGACCTACATACAGATTTCTCAGAAGGCAGGTAAGGTTGTCTGGTATTCCCTTCTCTGTAAGTTTTCCACAGTTTGTTGTGATCCACATAGTCAAAGACTTTCGCATGGTCAATAAAGCAGAAGTAGGTGTTTTTCTAGAATCCTCTTGCTTTTTCTATCATCCAATGAATGTTGGCAATTTGATCTCTGGTTCCTCTGTCTTTTCTCAATCCAGCTTGAACATACGGAATTTCACAGTTCATGTGTTGTTGAAGACTTGTCTGGAGAAATTACTTCGGTAGCATGTGAGATGAGTGCAACTGTGTGGTAGTTGTACATTCTTTAAAATCACCTTTTATGAGGATTGCAAGGAAAACGACCTTTCCAGTCCTGTGGCCACTGCTGAATTTTCCACATTTGCTGGCATATTGAATGCAGCACTTTAAAAGCATCATCTTTTAAGATCTTATATAGCTCTACTGCAATGCCATCACACCCACTAGATTTGCTGTTATTGATGCTTCTGAAGACCCATTTGACTTTGCATTTCAAGATTGTCTAGTTCTAGGTGAGTGATCACACCATCGTGGTTATCATGGTCATTAATATTTTTTGTGCAGTTCTTCTATGTATTCTTTCAACCTCTTCTTAATATATTCTGCTTCTGTTAGATCCACCCCTTGTCTCTGTTTTATTTTGCCCATTTTTTTGCCTGAGACATTCCCTCCCTATCTCTAATTTTCTTGAAGAGATCTCTGTTTTTTACCATTCTAATATTTTCCTCTATTTCTTTCACTGATCATGTAGAAAGGCTTTTTTAAAATCTCTTCTTGCTATTCTTTGGAACTCTGCATTCAGATGGGTATGTCTTTCTTTTCCCCTTTGCCTTTTGGTTCTCTTCTTTTCTAAGTTATTTGTAAGGCCTCCTCAGGCAACCATTTTGCCTTTTTGCATTTATTTTTCTTTGGGATGGTCTTGATGTGGTATGTACAGATCAAAAAATGAAGATCATGGCATCCAGTTCCATCACTTCGTGGCAAATACCTGGAAAAACAATGAAAACCGTGACAGGCTTTATTTACCTGGGCTCCAAAATCACTGCAGATAGTGACCACAGTTGTGAAAAAAAAAGACGCTAGCTCCTTGGAAGAAAAGCTATGAAAAACCATACAGCATACTAAAAAGCAGAGACATTACATTACCAGCAAATGTCTGTATAGTCAAAGCTATGGTTTTGCCATAAATTGTGAGTGGATATGAGAGTTGGACCATAAAGAAAGCTGAGTACCAAAGAATTGATGGTTTTAAAATGTGGTGTTGGATAAGACTCTTGAGAGTCCCATGGACTGCAAGGAGATTCAACAAGTCCATGCTAAAGGAAATAAGTGCTGAATATTCACTGGAAGGACCGATGCTAAAGCTGAACCTCCAATACTTTGGCCAATTGATGGAAGAACTGACTCATTAGAAAAGACTCTAATGCAGCAAAAGATTAAAGGCAGAAGGCAAAGCGGGAAGACAGAAGATGAAATTGTTGGGTGGCATCACGACCTGATGAACATGAGTCTGAGCAAGCTCCGGGAGTTGGTGATGGACAGGGAAACCTGGCATACTGAGTCCCATGATATAGAAAAGAGTTGCACATGACTGAGAGACTGAACTGAACTAATGTACAGAACACATCAGGGAGCAGGCAGAAGTCTTTGGGGTGCAGTCAATCCTGTGGCCCTGGTGGGAGTGGTGAAAGATTTAGGTGGAAGGGGAGGCTTCTTATCGTCTGGTGCAGGTCCTTGAATCCAAGACAAGGAGCACAAGATTTTGAATGTGTTTTCAAATATTGTTTTCTAAAAAAAAAAAAAAAAACCCACCACCAAAACCAAAAACTTGCTTTCTGCAGGAGTGAGAACTTTGATTGAGTCTGTTCTCTAGATTTTACTGAGGCATGTGGAAGGAATCTGGAGTGGGCTGGGTCTGCAAAAATTAGCTGACCAGCTGCTGGAAGGCCAGGCTTATGGTAGACATTCTGCATCAGGTGGAAAACATATCCAGAGAAAAAGTGTCCCTTCTGGAGTGTACATGCCAATGTATCACATTGTTTCAGTAGATCAGTTCAATGGTGTTTTGGGGCAAGCAAGAAATGCATGATGGGTGGTTTGCTTTTGTCAATTCCTGTGGGTAGTTAGATGACTAAATATCTGGTTACTTAATTGCATAGTTGGAATTATGCTTGGGAAAGAAAACTACATCAGGTCCACAGATATTTTGACATTAAAGAGCAAGCATAGGATAATTACTAAGGCAACTATAGGTAATTTAAACATGAGGGGCCAAATGAGGAAAGATTCACTTAACAGGCTGAGATTGGTTTGTTCAAGTTACCATAGTTGTTGCTATGAAAAGTAGCCATAACAGCTACTTGTTGCTATGTTGGAGATGGGAAACTGATAAGAGAGCAAGAGCTTTTACAACTTTCCTTGCAGTGTGATTTCAGGGGAGAAGCAGTTGACAAGGAAAGGCTGACTGGTAAGGCTGAGGAAGGGAGTAATCTGAGACAATAATTGTTAGCTCTCATGTGAGCCCAGAAAACAGAAGTATAGGCTCAATCAGAGTTCTGGATCAGGGTTCAGAAATAGATGTCATTTGGCTTGAATCAATATTTAGCCTTGTGGATGGCAGCCATGACCTCTAAACAGAAGATTTCCTTCTCCCCAGGTGGCGGAATAATTCATATTTGTTCCAGATTCAGGAACCCAAAAAGCCCTCTCAGGTCCACTTGCTCTTTGCAGGCACACATGCAATCTAGAAGGTGAAATTATCATCATAATGCCCATTTTCCAGATGAGAAAACTGAGGTTAAGAAAAACTAAGATAAGCAAGCTCACACAGCTAAGCATGTGAAAAGCCAAGCACAAACCCAGGGTAACAGTGCTCTAATTGTGTGTTTTTGCTTCACACCCACTGGGAGTGATGGGTGGTGATCTGGAAGCAATGCTTAGGCAGAAGCAAACATTATTCACATTTAACTTGAAGAAAGTAAGGAAAACCATTAGAACATTCAGCTATGACCTAAATCAAATCCCTTATGATCATATAGAGGGGATGAGAAATAGATTCAAGGGATTAGGTCTGTTATCCTGAAGAACTATGGATAGAGGTCTGTAACATTGTGTGGGAGGTGGTCATCAAAACCATCCTCAAGAAAAACAAATGTGAGAAGGCAAAGTGGTTGCCTGAGGAGGCCTTAAAAATAGCTGAGAAAATAAGAGAAGTGAAAGGCAAAGGAGAAAGGGAAAGATATACACAATGGAATGCAGACTTTCAGAGAAGAGCAAGGAGAGATAAGAAAGTCTTCATAAGTGAATAGTGCAAGAATTAGAGGAAAACAATAGAATAGTAAAGAGAATAGATCTCTTCAAGAAAAGTGGAGATTCCAGAGGAAACCTTCATGCAAAGATGGGCACGATAAAGCACAGAGAAGTCAAAGACCTAACAGAAGCAGATGAGATTAGAAGAGGTGGCAAGAATGCACAGAAGAACTGTGCAAAAATGGTCATAAAGACCGGGATAGGGATCGTGCTTGGGTCACTCATGCAAAGCCAGATACACTGGAGCATGAAGTCAAGTGGGCCTTAGGAAGCATCACTACAAACAATGATAGGAGAGGTGATGGAACTCCAGTTGAGCTATTTAAAAATCCTAAAGAATGAGGCTGTAAAAGTGCTGCATTCAATATGTCAGCAAATGTGGAAAACTCAGCAGTGGCCACAGTGCTGGAAAAGGTCAATTTTCATTCCAATCCAAAAGAAAGGCAATTTCAAAGAATGTTCAACCTATCATGCAATTGCACTCATCTCATTTGCTAGCAAAGTAATGCTCAAAATCCTTCAAGCTAAGCTTCAGCACTACACGAACTGAGAACTTTCAGATGTACAAACTAGTTTGAGGAACCAGAGATCAAATTGACAATATCCATTGGATCATAGAGAAAGCAAGGGAATCCCAGAAAACATTTTCGTCTGCTTCACTGATTATGCTAAAGTCTTTCACATAAAGGACCACAACAAACTGTGGGAAATTCTTAAGGAAATGGGAGTACCAGATCACCTTACCTGTCTCCTGAAAAGTCTGTATGTAGGTCAAAAAGTGGCAGTTAGAATCATACACAGAACAACTGAAAGATTTAAAACTGGGAAAGAAGCATGACAAGGTATACATTCTCACTCTGGTTATTTAACTTCTATATAGGATACATAAATCCCAAGCTGGAATAAAGATTGCTGGGAGAAATATCAACATCTACAGATATGAAGATGACACTGACCTAATGGCAGAAAACAAATAACTAAAGTGCCTATTGTTGAGGAGAGGAGATGCAAAAACTGGCTTAAAACTCAACATTCAAAAAACTCTTCAGAAAAATATACTCAACGTTCATGGCATCCGGTCCCACCACATCATGGCATATAGATGAGGGAAACGTGGAAACAGTGGCAGATATTATTTTCTTGGTCTCCAAAACCACATTGGACCTTGACTGCAGCCCAAAATTAAAAGACACTTGCTTCTTGGAAGGAAGAAAGGCTATGAAAAACCTATTAAAATCCTGTACAGTGTATTACAAAGCAGAGCCTCACTTTGCTACAGAGGTCTGTAGTGTCAAAGCTATGATATTTCCAGTAATCATGTACAGATGACTGATCTGGACCACAAGAAATGGTGAATGTCAAAGAATTAAGCTTTTGAACTGTGGTGCTTGAGAAGATTCTTGAGAGTCCCTTGTACAACAAGGAGATCAAACCAGTCAATCTGAAAAGACCTCAACCTGTGACCCCTGCTGACTCAGCTGAGGCATCTACTGAGGCCCTCCAGGTGGAAAGAATGGATTCTTCCACCACAAAAGAGCCTAACCATGGCAGCTCCAAGCAAATACTTTGTAGCTCCATCCCTGGAGGAAGCTCAGAAAAGCTGAAGGTCCTGTGTACCCTGGGTTCCCCAATACATGCGTTGCATTCTCCTCAACAGCATTGGAGGCCAAGGAAGGGGGATTCTTGGCCCTGAAGGAGAGGGATGGCTCAGAGATCCACTGGGGCCACCACTTACCAGGTAGGACTGGAAAGGACAGAGCAGGCATATGTGGCAGAGAGCTGGTGACTGGGGTGTGGGAAAAAGAGGGAACCAGCTCTGCATGAAGCACCTCACCCAACATCCCCTGGAGGAGAAGCCCAGTGATAAGTTCGTCTGAGATGGGACAAAGGAAGTCTATTTCATTACCCCTTATAATTCCTCTGAATGAGGAGGTGGTGGAGTTTGTGTGTCATCACAAACTCTTCCATGGCCTAGACCATCTGCCAGTTGCTATCCTTGGGGCTGCCTCTCCCCAGCTTCAGTCATGTAGTTCTGGAGGAAATTAACAATCATGTGTGCTGCTGAGTCAGGGCCAAAGACCATGTCAAGCCAGTCATAAGACACCATGTCCCTACCAGGATGGTTGATCTAGGGCTGTACATGTGAACTAAGGTGGGTGATTCAGAGAACACCCTTGAACTCTGATGTCTGCAATCCTTTTTCCTTACTAGGTGATGCCTTCAGGATTTAAAACCCTAGGGCAGGTAGCTTGAACTCCCTCACTAGGTATAGAAGCCTTAAGGAAAAAAGTTACCAGGCTAAGACCATCAAAGCAGACCGAAGGGAAATAGAGAGGGTGAAAGAGAATTGATGACTTCTGAATTCTTGGTTCCAGTCACTGAGATCTTTGCATTTGCTCTGATATGTATATCCTGGATTCCCAGAATCATTTCAATGAGTCTCCCCTTTCTTTGAAGCCAGCTGGAGTAGGGCTTCTCTCAATTTTGATTCAAACTTGGTTCTAGATCCTTCACACCGAGACACAAACAGAGGCGACATTTGTTTCAGCACCATTAAGAGGAAAACACTTTATTCTTTACTGAGAATAGGGTATACAGATCACCAAATCCTGGGCAGGAGTGCCCAAACTGTGAGTGAGTGTGTGTTAGGAGCGTCCTTACTGATTCCTGAACCACTCCAAGAATTTACACTGCCGGTGCCAGGCCAATCCTGTCATTTCCTCGATCAAAGACCGAGAAATACAGCCTCAGGAAGACGTCACCCAGGATCCAGGACTCTGTAGATGTCGTCACTCTTTTCTCTCTAAAGGCGGTATAGCAGCGGCCTGTAGAATCCTGGGGGAGTCAGAGACACACACCAGTCAGCATGAGCCCTTACCAGTGACTCCTCCCAGTATCCAGACACAGCAAAATTATTTGTTTTATTTCCCTTTTTAGTAAGTATCAAGGGGTTTTCTCAGCAGCAGGGGATATGAGAGTTCATCCAAAACCAAAGAGGGCTAAAACATCAGGTTGTCATGAGGAAGGATGTGGTGAGAGGAGGACTAGGAGGTGGGGAAACAGAGAAATGTAAAACAACAAAGTCCTATTGTAGAGCATCAGGAACTATATTCAATATTCAGTGATAAATCACATGAAAAAGAATAAGAAGAACATATTTTTATATGTATAACTGAGTCACATTTTTGTGCAGCAGAACTTAATGCAACACAGAAGATCAGCCACACTTCAATATAATTATTTAGAAAAGAACAAGTGTGTCCATAGTCCCCCTCACTCCCTGTTTATTTCCTTCTGACTCTTGATCCTTGTTTTCTCTGCAGAGAATGCTGGTTCTCCTCCTGAATCCCCACAATCTGTACTTTATTAAAATAAATTTAAAAAAAAGCTTTATTTTGTATTGAAGTATAGCTGATTAACAATATTCTGAGTTTTAGGTGGACAGTAAAGGGACTCAACCGTATGTATCCGGGTATCCTGGTCCCAAAGACACCCCTCCCATCCAGGTTGTCATATAACTGAGTGGAGTTCCCTGTGCTACAAAGTAACTCAATGTAGGTTAATCATCTTACATAGAGCAGTGCCTACAACACGTTCTTGAACATTTAACTCAGGAACTCTGAGAAGCCTCCTTCGGCCCACACTCACCCTCTTTGGCCACTCCAGGCTTGGGTGGGTAAGGTATTCTGGTTCCCCATCCCCACTGGTCGGTCTGTATCCCTCATCAGCCCTAGTAAGTCCCCAGTGCCTTAGTGCAGACCACCTTGAGATGACATTTGCATAGAATCCAGTGCATTTTACTAGGAACCAAACAACGCTTCATATGGTTCAATGAGTTTGTCATTTTAGAATTCCTGAAATTCCCTCTCTTCCTCAAAGCCTTCTTTGAGTCCATCAGCCTGCTCTGAACTCTCGTAGGGAGGTGACATGAAGCCTCTCCCCTGTGCCAGGGCTGAGCAGTCACTGTGCACCCTTTATACACCTTATTATCCAACCTCCCCACTGAGGGGTCGAGTACTCCAACTGACAAAGGAGGCACCTGTCCAGAGCAAGGGGAAGATGCAGGCGAGGATTAGGCTGACCATATAATTTATCATTCAAACCAGAAAAATCTTGAGAAGGTAAGGCAGACTGTTAACTTATGCTGGGACATCACATTGGGACTGTCCCCAGCCTTTCTCCTGATAACATGGCCTATTTCAAGGACTGCTAGAGCTGAATTTCATGTTCATGCATCCAAGGGTTCATATTGAATTGAAGCTCTTTGAGGACTAAGGACATTAGTGTTCCCCACTCCCTGACTCCCACCATGCCATATGGTGTGGTATCTCCACATTTATTTCAGGAAAATCAGTGTCCCACACAGCCCTTTACTCTCAAGTAGTTGGTTTTGTGGGAGGCACTGTTCCAGCCACAGGGCTCAACTGCATCTGCAATGGTGTGACATGGCCACCAGAGGGCGCCCTCCTCCCAGCAGCAGCCCAAGGATTCCTGCAAGCTCCAGTTTGAGAACCAACCCTCAGTATTGTCCCCTCACCTTGAGGACGTAGGCTCGACCTGGCACTCGGTAGCTGATGCCACTGATGGTGAAGATAATAGAGGGCAGAGTATTGACCGCAAAACATGAAACGTAGTGCTGTTAGAGAGAGAGTGTGAGAGGTTGACTATGGAGATCCTTGTGTGTGTAGACTGGGAGTGACCCTGGGGCATGACCCTTCACCTTGAAACCCCATCGCTTGGCACCAATGAGCTTTTGTATGTTATCGACCAGTCTTCCTGGGCCTTGGATATGTGATGACCCGGTGTCCACCATGGCCACACAGCCGTCAGAACAAGCAATAACCTCTCTTTTCATGGTGATGCTGAGAGACAATGGAAGAAAGGGGGCAACAAGGTCACTGTGAGTCTCCCCAGAGTTGTCCCCTTCCCGACTGTCTCCTAAAAAGCCCTTCATCTCTTGCCCTATTTTCCTTTGCTCTCGACACAGCACCTTTCCTGACATCATCAAATGCAGGACTTGAATACACCAGGATCTTTTGTACCTTGACACAAGCTGATCTTCCTTCCTAGAAGACTCCACTCCCCTTTGACTAGCAAATTTCTTCTCATCTTCCAGATTCCAGCTTAATCGTATATTTTTTGGGAAGTCTTTCCCCTGGTGGTTATCAGTCTCCTGTCTTTGTCACTCTCTGTAGACCCTTCCTCATGACTGCTGCTGCTGCTGCTGGTGCTAACTCACTTCAGTCGTGTCCGACTCTGTGGGACCTCATAGAGAGCAGCCCACCAGGCTCTGCCGTCCCTGGGATTTTGCAGCCAAAGTACTTTAGTGGGTTGCCATTGCCTTCTCCTCCTCATGTCTAGCATGTACCAAAGTCACAATTCACTATGTGGGCGAGTCACTTCATATACATCTGCCTTCTTAGATGTGAGGGCGAGTTTTATCCTCCTTGCCTCCCTAAAGTGCCTGACACACAGTGGATGCCCAATGCTCGTCTGTTCAATTAGTGAATGAGACTGAGAAAACAATAAGAAACCTCCAGAGAGCTGTGTCTGGTGGGGAACAAATAACAGGTCGCACACACAGTGAAGATGGAGATTCTCAGGGGCAGCAGATTCTCATAGTAGGGGGAGAGAGGGGCTCCTCTTGGAGAGGGTATCTCCCAGCACTAGTCCTACAACGAGCTCAGACCCTGAGAACCTGGCCAGGAAATACATGACTAGCCCACACAAACTCCAAAGGATAAGTCTGCTTTTGTCTGAGCGTATTACACAGAACCGTATCAATTATGCCTCTTGTCCTCAGGTCACTCCTGGATCCCACCTTCCTGATTTTCTGTTATAGGCACTGCCCCACTGTGTGCCCATGAACAACAGGGTGCCTTTTTTATTAGTTGCTTTCACATCTTAGGACTGCAGCCAACCTCTCTCCACTGCTGGGTAGCTGCTCCCTAAGAAGACCAGTTTCCCCATTTGCTCAGGACTGTCCCTGTTTCTAAAATGACATTTATCTGTACTGAGAACTTCCTACATCCTAGGTAGCCCTGGACAGTTGGTCATCTTATCATAACTCTGTTCAGGCTGGTGAAATTCTCCCTGATCCTCTGTTCACCACATTGTAGAGTCCTCTAACCATGCTTCCCACCTCAAAGGGCAGTGGGTGCAGCCCTCTCCCAGCAGCACAGATCTCTCTGGACCCTTTAAGATCCTGGTCAGAGACTTGCTCAGAAGGCCTGGGGATTATGAACCCATGGGTTGTTTGTGTATCTATGTGCTTGTGAGTTTGTTTGTATGTGTGTTTGTATGTGTCTCTGTGAGTGCTTGTGTCTCTCTGACTAGCTATGCATGTTTTCATATGTCTTTGTGTAGGTTATATTTGTCTGCTTGTATGTTTTCATGTGTCTGTCTGTGTCATTGTGGGTGGTGTATATGTCTGTGTGACTGTGTGTCTGAGAATGCATTTGTGTGTGTCTGCCTGTGTCCATTTATAGTAGCAGGAGCATCACTTGGGCTGACCCTCAAAGGGAGAGGCTTACCGGTCTACGTGTATAGTCCAGTCATCTGCTTGGACCAATGGTACCCAGTTGAGCTCTCCCTTGTAGTAGCGGTGGTCCACCCCACCAAACATCACCACACTGCCCTCCTGCTCGTCTCTGTAGAGAGATGTGAAGGGGGGATCCTTGGAGGACAGTAACAACAGCACTGTCTGAGAGCTGTGCTGGTCCAACCATCAAGGCCCTAATGAGGTCCCCATGTACAGATGCAGAAATCGAGTCCAGGAGAGATAGAGATCCAGACTGAGGTGTATTACTGTCTCGTGAGTGGCAGAGAGGAGCCCAGAAGGTGAATCACTTGTCTGAGCTCCACCCACTAGGTCTTCTGAAGACACCCTGGACCTTCAGCGACCTGAGTGCTCAGACACCCTCAGAGGACAGGGTGCTGAAGTGTTTTGGCTTTCCCAGTGTCCACCTTGTCATTTTTCAGGAAAATCAAGGCCTGGGAATTCTAAGGGTGTGGGTTCAGGTCACCCAGAGTTGGCTCCACTGGCCTGTGACCTACAATGTCCAAGGGGCCCCACACTCAGATGGGACCCACCTCTGCTCTCCCTGTCTTGAAATGCCTAATATTTCTTGAACGAGGGGTCCCACAGTTTTGTGTCCCACACTTTCATTTCTCACTGGCTCCACAAATTGGGTAGCTATTCCTGGGCTCTCTTTTAAATGCTAATGAGGAAGGAAAGATATCCACCATCCTTTTCCTTCCTTCCTTATCAAATTCATAAGCAAATCGTAATGCTTTTTGCTCCAACTTGTTTCCTGTTGCCTTCCTTTTGCCTCCCTCATGACTCACCCAGCTACACCAAGTTACTTGTCTTGAGCCCAGGAGTAGGGTTGTGTTCCAATAAAATTTTATTTATAAAAGCCAGTGGTGAAGCCAGGTAGGGCCCTGGGGCCATACTTATCCTTGGTTATATTACTCTCTGGATACTTCTTTATCAAGTATTCTATAATTTTTGTGCAACTGAAAGCATCTTACAGCTAATTTGGAGAAAGGAATTGTCCATCTCAGACTTACTTGCTCAAGTAGAAGGCAAAAACAGGCTCAGAGATGGCACCTTCATTCTTCAGTTTGTCAAAGATGGGGATGACTTTAGAGAAGGATTGGTTGGGGTAGTTCAAGCCCAAGATGCCATCAAATCTTCTGTCCGGAAACCTGTATTCTGCCACACTTAGACCGAACGGCTGGTCAGTACTTACAAGGTCCCCAATCTGTGGGAGAGAAGAGTGTTCCCACTTACAGATACGTGAAGTGGGGCTAGGACTGGGCTGGGGTGCATTGCCATTAGACCCTTAGAGAAGAATTGAGGCTGGGCTCTGTCTTTGGTTGCCCACAGATGGTTAGAGCAAGGTAGAAGGGGAATTGGGATTTCATTTGAGAGAGGCTGTGAATTTTAAAACATCTGCCCCGTTAAAAAACACCACCCGAGTGAGTCAAATTGGCCTTGTGGTTTCTGGCCAGGTGGGGCAACCAGAAGTCAGGCCAGGTCACATTGGTGCCATCTTATTGTCAAAAGAATTGAGAGCAAGATAGCCTTCTCTTTGGCATCACTGTGACCTAATGACAGGAATGGACTGAATTCCCTGTAAGGTACTGTGGAATCTGCATCTGTCAGGAAGACAAAAGCCAAAAACACAATCTTGCTTGTAGGGCTCTATGAAATTACTGCCTGGGGAATTCACTTTTGGGGATATGTGTATATTTCTGTGAGTGTGTATGAGAGAGAAAGAGAGAGAGGGGAAATACCCAAGTATTTTGGGAGAGGCAAGCCATAGATTTATTAGACTCTCAAGGGTCCTCTCGAGTGACAGCTCATTTATAGGCCCCTTGACTTCTCAGGCCTCCAGTTTCGCACTCTGGATACCTGAAACCCTTGACTGCCCCCAGGGTCCCCAGAACAGTTTTATCCTCTCCCCAAACACCCCACAGCAACTTCAGTCCTGAAAAGCCAGCCTAACTCCACCTTTTACCACATGTGTGCTCTCAGCAAGGCCCTTGCTGTCTGGACCTCAGTTTCCTCATATGTCTCATGAGCTAATCAGAGTAACTGCTCTGTGGGGTTGTTGCTGAATTAAACCAGTTATCACCTGAAAGTGGCTGGAACAGTCTGTTAATATAAAAGTGGGTGCTTTTATCCCTTCTCACTCCGAGCGAAATGAACCTTGAACTGTTCATGGGCAGAGGAGCTGCAAGTCCACACCTCAAGCCACACTCTGGGTTAGTTATATGTTTGCTCGTGTCTCACCATGGGCACTGCCACCCCAGAGACGTGATCCTGTGGATAAGATGGCCAATATCTGTGGGAGTTAGGCTAGGAGAGGTCCTGCCAGAAGGTCCTGCATCTGTTTCACAAGCAGTGGTCGCCTTATATCCAGCCCTGACTCAGCATTTGTTACAATGTTACCCGAACTGTGTCATGAGCAACAACTCCTTTCATTCTTCCAGCTCCATAGATGATCCTGAACGTCTTATGGGTAGGCCGGAAGGTGGAAGACTGACGATATCTGAACCTAACGTGTGTAGCTGCAGACAGAAGAGATGAGTGTCATCAGGTGCCAAGGGTGGAAACAGGGTGGTAGGGCAAGTGAAAGATGGTCCAGGTAGGGGTGTCTGTACTCACAACAGGCTGAGCTATTGCAATCGATGGAGGGCACCCACAAGTCAGATGAGCCTGTGTCAAAGATAACCTGGAATTCCTGAGGGGGTGTTCCAATGGTGATGTTTCCCACATAGAATATCTATATGGAGAAGGAGGGAGTGGGTTAGTGCAGAACTGGCTACCCTCTGTTCCCACACTGATGACTCCCTCTGGTGTCACATATCTCTTGAGACTACTTTCTAACCACCGTTCATTTCACAGACTCTGGTCACAGAGGTATCTGCATTTGATATAATTTTCTTGTGCTACATTGTATGCAACATATTGACTCTATGAACAGGCATTGAAGTGGTACCTCCTCCATGGGAAGAACAGAGGCATAACCACTGGGCCTCCAGGACTGCTGGACACCCAGAGAAGCCCTGGTGCCTTCATTTGGGAAGCTCTGTAGTCTCTTCAAACCAAGCCTTAGCACCCCCTTCTCCAGGAGGTCCTTCTTGATCAACCCCAGCCACTCCCTCTAAACTCAGACCACATCCAATCAACACCACACAGGTGACCCTTTCATTTGACATGTATTTACTCTTTGCCTATCTTTCAGGCTGGCATGAGCATTTTTGAAGACAAATTAAGCCCTTTTCTAATCGAAAAACAGTAAGCACTGTGTTAGATTCTTATGGACATACACGGAATATGGGTTAAGTAACTTTTTCCTGCTGTTGTTCTTGCATCTGTGGAAACTGAATTCCTCTACCTGGAGATTCACAATTGCTTTGCAGTTGGTTCTGCCTTTTGATCACTGATGCCTCACTCTTCATCTGTAACTGAGTGGCTCACCTAGTTCCTAAGGAACAATCACCCTCAAACTAATGACACATGTTTGACACAGAAATGAATATTTATTTACCTGCCACCTGGTAATTGCCAGGCCCAGTCACAAAGACCAACAGTTGAGGATGAGAGTGCCTTCTCCTCTGGGTGGGGTCCCTGTTTTCCAGTGTCTCAGCCTCCTGCAGGAACTCCAATCCCAACATCCCACCTAGCACCTCCAGATGAGCCCCATGCTAAGCTAGAGAACCAGGAGGCTCTGTGGAGCACCATCATCCCCAAATACTCACATCTCTGATGTTTCTCAGTGGGTGAATAGTTAGATTTGAACCACGAAAAGAAATCTGGGACAGTCTATAAGGATGCTCCTTTGGGAAATTGTTCAGCATGTTTTTACCACTGAGGGTTTTTCTCATGTTCTTCACTCTCCTTAGAGGTATTCTTTCACCAAGCATTTGACGAAGAAAACAAAGAAGATGCTACAATTAGCTGTCAGTGTTAATGTATAACTGTCATTGTAATGGCCCTGTGTGTTTTCTAATCATTTTTATGAGGCACATTATTATCAGAATTTTATGCATATACCATGACAAAGACATAGATTTGAATACAGGTTATTTTCTGCCATCTTGGGTAAGCCATATGACCATGTGTTGTCTCAGTGTCTCCTGCGGCAAAATGGTGGAATGTAACAATAAAAACACTCCAAATAGAATATCTTGGGGATAAGCGAAGTGATGGATATAAGGTACCTGATAAATAGGAGGTCTCAACAATGACAGTCATTAGCATTGTTGTTGCCATCCCACTCATTCCTTCTCAAAGAACCTCAAAGAAGGAGGTAGAAGGGGGACTCTTATTCTATTTTACAAGGGAGAAAATTGAAATGCAAGAGGTTTCTGAGTTGGCTGTGGTCACACTGCTTGTCAGATATAAGACAATTTATCTTTCTCCATGCTGAAAGAGAAGAGAGAGTTGAAAGAAAAGTCCAAGATATAGGGAACAAGGAAGGGAAATTCAGAGACTTGAGAAGGAAGGATGAGTAAAATTAAAAATTAAAAGCAAACAACACATAGAGAAATACACTCCCAGTGACTTCCAAAGAGATGGAGAGATGAATGACAGTGATACAGAGATGCAGACATAGGCATATACAAACTGAAATAGACAGGGAATAAAGAGGACATGTTGAACAAAATGTAGAAAAGTGCTATTCCATACTACCACATCAAGATCTGCATAGACTGCACTGAAGAGTTGCAAGGAGTTGCATCTTCAACAGGTCATAACATGACTGGACCCCAAGTGTTGTGCAACCCAAATCTACACCAAGACCTTGGGATCCGCAGTTCCTATATCAAGTTACTTATAAATAAGTCAGAGTTGAACTTTAAGACTCTTACACTAATATTCCTTTCCATTTTAAATCTGATGGTTGGAAGAATAATCAGATGAAAAGAAAAATCCGAGAAAGGAATATTATGTGACATACAGTCCCCATACTTACTTGACGATGCACTCTGTGAAGGCCACCAGTCCGAGGAGCACAAGCCACTTCATGCTTCGTTTCTGGCTCCAAGTACTCAGGGAAGTTTAGGTTCTTAGTGTGTAGTGGTGACCGGGAGCCCCTAGTTATATATGCTCTTACCTACCCTAGTTTTCCCCTTCAGGCCACGAAAAGATCTGATAAAAACGCAAAGGTCTAGATAAAAACTTTACCTTCATCAGTGTCCTTGGCAAATGGACTTTGAAGCTTTTTGGAATAAAGAGAATTGAGCTGTAATCTCTTCCTTGAATCTTGGTTGGAAAATCAGGCTGATCTGCATGGACATCTAAGAAGATGGAAAACCTTGCCTACTTGGAGAAAAAACTGTTAACAACATCATGAACAATGGATATTAGGGGCTATGCTCGACAGGTGTGGTTTCATGTCATCTTCCTAGCTACTTCATGAGATATGCATTGCTGACTGTGAGATATTCATTGTCCTCTTCGTTGCTGAGGACATTGCTAGGATGACAACTTGTCAAATGGCAAATTGAAGACTTCAGGGACAGCCCAGGGATATACAACTGGGTTTAGGTATGGGGTCTAATGGCAGACATAGGGGCACCTATGATGCCAGGCTGCATCAAAGATTTAGGGCAGAGCAGTATTTCAGTTGCATGGTTTCTGTATTGGAAGATGTGTCAGATGCATCCACAAGCTATTTTCTATCATCCAACAGCTGTACAAGGAAGAACTGTGTGCTAGGTTCTGGGTTAAAGGCTTCAAAGTCAAAGTTGATCAAGACAAAAGTAGTCTTTATCTTAAGAGAGCTAGAAGTCTAGTTCTCACAAAGTCATGGCCCCAGGAGGCAGGAGATATGATACTACGACTAGGTGGCCATGTTGGAATCTGGGCAGCACAGGCCTTACCTCTGTTAACAGCCTTTCCTCCATTTCACCCATGCTCGAAAAGCAGGCCAGTTGGCCATGTTTTCTAAGAAAATCAGAAGTTTGGATGTTTATGTAAAATCTACTGATTTTAATGTTAGCAACTAATTTTATTTTCCCAAAAAAATAGTGGGAACAAAATCTCCACAGCGATGTGCTGGAATCAGCCTTCAGTCTGCAGGGTTTTGTTTCTGGCCTAGAGTTGGGAGTGCAGTGGGGACAGAGAGGAATTTAATTCATGTTGGTTGATTTTAAAGGAGACTGAATGCATATTAAACATGTTGACTCATTGGAAAAGACCCTGATATTAGGAAAAATTGAAGGCAAGAGGAGAAGTAGAAGACAGATGATGAGATGGTTGGATAGCATCACCAAGTTGATGGACATGAGCTTGAGAACGCTCCGGGAGTTGGTGATGGATAGGGAAGATTTGCCTGTTGCAGTCTATGGCGTTGCAATGAGACGGACACAACTGAATTCCTGAACTGAACTGAACAAATTGAGAACAAAGACTAATAAATCTAATTGCATCAAGTTGTTGACTAGCTACCTATAACAACACATTACTTAAGTGGCTTTAAAATTCAGACTTATGACTCTACATTCAGAGTGGAATATCTTCTAAGGAAAAACAAAAATCCTGCCCATCAAAACAAAACCAAAGAAAACCAAAAGAAAAAAAAAGAAAGAAATCTGACACTATATTCAACAACTTCAGTTCAGTTAAGTTGCTCGGTCATGTTCAACTCTTGTGAGCCCATGAACGGCAGCACACAAGGCCTCTTTGTCTATCTCCAACCCGGACTCCACACATATTCATGTCTCTTGAGTTGGTGATGCCATCCAACCATCTCAACCTCTGTCATCCCCTTCTCCTCCTGCCCTCAAACTTTCCCAACATCAGGGCCTTTTCAAATGAGTCAGCTCTTTGCATCAGGTGGCCAAGTATTGGAGTTTCAGCTTCAGCATCAGTCCTTCCAGTGAACATTCAGGACTGATTTCCTTTAGGATGGACTGGTTGCATCTCCTTGCAGTAAGGGACACTCAAGATTCTTCTCCAACACCACCATTCAAAAGTCAGTTCTAACTGCTGCTTTCTGACCTGCATACAGGTTTCTCAAGAGGCAATTCAGATGGTCTTGTATTCCCATCTCTTTCAGAATTTTCCACATTTTATTGTGATCCACACAGTCAGAGGCTTTGGCAGTCAGTAGAGCAGAAGTAGGTGTTTTTTCTGGAATTTCTTGCTTTTTTGATAATCCATCAGATGTTGGCAATACGATCTCTGGTTCCTCTGCCTTTTCTACAATCAGCTTGATCATCTGGAAGTTCATGATTCACGTATTGCTGAAGCCTGGCTTGGAGAATTTTTAGCATTACTTTACTAGTGTGTGAAATGAATGCAATTGTGTGGTAGTTAGAGCAATCATTAGCAATGCCTTTCTTTGGGATTGCAATGAAAACTAACGTTGTCCAGTCCTGTGGCCACTGCTGAGTTTTCCAAATTTGCTAGCATATTGACTGCAGCATTTTCACAGCATCATCTTTCAGGATTTGAAATAGTTCAACTGGAATTCCATCATCTCCACTTGCTTTGTTCATAGAGATGCTTCCTAAGGCCCATTGACTTCACATTCTAGGATGTCTGGCTCTAGGTGAGTGATCACACCATCGTGATTGTCTGGGTCATGAAGATCTTTTCTGTACAGTTCCTCTGTGTATTCTTGCTACCTCTTCTTAATATCTTCTGCTTCTGTTATGTCCATACCACTTCTGTCCTTTATTAAGGACATCTTTGCAGGACATATTCCCTTGGTATCTCTACTTTTCTTGAAGTGATCTCTAGTCTTTCCCATTCTGTTGTTTTCCTCTATTTCTTTGCATTGATCACTGAGGAAGTCTTTATTGTATCTCCTTGCTATTCTTCAGAACTCTGCATTCAAATAGGTAAATCTTTGCTTTTCTCCTTTGCTTTTTGCTTCCCTTCTTTTCACAACTACCTGTAAGGCCTCCTCAGACAGCCATTTGGCTTCTTTTGGCTTCTTTTCTTTGGGGATGGTCTTGATTCCTGTCTCCTGTACAATGTCATGAACCTCTATCCATCGTTCATCAGGCACTCTGTCTATTAGATTTAGTCCCTTAAATCTATTTCTCACTTCCACTGTATAGTCCTAAGGGATTTGATTTAGGTCATGCCTGAATGGTCTAGTGCTTTTCTCCACTTTCTTCAATTTCAGTCTGAATTCTCCAATAAGGAGTTCATGATCTGAGCCACCATCAACTCCCAGTCTTGTTTTTCCTGACTGTATAGAGCTTCTCCATCTTTGGCTGCAAAGAATATAATCAATTTGATTTTGGTGCCAACCATCTGGTGATGTCCATGTGTAGAGTCTTCTCTTGTGTTGTTGGAAGAGGGTATTTGCTATGACTAGTGCGTTCTCTTGGCATAATGCCTTTGCACTACTTCATTTTGTACTCCAAGGCCAAATTTGTGTGTTATTCCTGATGTTTCTTGACTCCTACTTTTGCATTTCAGTCCCCTGCAATGAAAATGATGTCTTTTTTGGATGTTAGTTCTAGAAGGTCTTGTAGGTCTTCATAGAACTCTTGAGCTTCAGCTTCTTCAGCCTTACTGATCTGGGTATAGACTTGGATTACCATGGTATTGAGTGGCTTGCCTTGGAAACGAACAGAGATCATACTCTCGTTTTTGAGACTGTATCCAAGTACTGCATTTCAGACTCTTTTGTTGACCATGATGTCTACTCCATTTCTTCTAAGGGATTCCTGCCCACAGTAGTAGATATAATGGTCATCTGAGTTAAATTCACCCATTCCAGTCCATCTAAGTTCGCTGCTTCCTAGAATGTCTGTGTTCACTCTTGTCATCTCCTGTTTGACCACTATCAATTTGCCTTGATTCATGGACCTAACAATCCAGGTTCCTATGCAATATTACTCTCTACAGCATCAAATCTTGCTTCTATCACCAGTCCCCCCCACAGCTCTGTGTTGTCTTTGCTTTGGNACATGACTGAATGCAATAACAGGAGAAAGAAGAGGACCAACTCAGTGAAGCTAGAATTGAAGAGAATACAGAAATCCAGGACAGATTGTACAGCCAAGACATGGTTTATTTCTGATCTACTGGCTGTAGTGGTTCCCCCCCCCCCCCCCCGCCCACACACACACAGCTCTGTGTTGTCTTTTCTTTGGTTTGATCCCTTTATTATTTCTGGAGTAATTTCTCCACTGATCTTCAGTAGCATATTGGGCACATACTGACCTGGGGAGATAATCTTTTAGTGTTCTATCTTTTTGCTTATCATACTGTTCGTGGGGTTCTCAAGGCAAGAATCCTGAAGTGGTTTGCCATTCCCTTCTCCAGTGGACCACATACTGTCAGACCTCTTCACCATGACCCATCCATCTAGGGTGGCCCCACATGGCATGGCTTAGTTTTACTGAGTTAGACAAGGCTGTGGTCTGTGTGCCAGATTGGCTAGTTGTCTGTGCATGTGATTTCACTTGTCTGTCCTCTGATGCCCTTTCTCAGCACCTAACTTCTTACTTGGATTTTTCTTACCTTGGACGTGGGGTATCACTTCACTGCTCTCCAAAAAGCACAGCCGCTGCTCTTTACCTTGGAAGTAGGGTAGCTCCTCTTGATTGCTGCCCCTGATTTGGACGTGAGGTAGTTCCTCTCTGCCACACTTCTGTGCTGCCATTGTAGCCGCCATGCATCTGCACTGCCATTGCAGCTGAGGTGCGCAAAAATGCAACCACTTATTGTTCCTCATATTGTTTCTGTTATTGTGATAGAATCGTATGTATGTTAACAGGTAAAAGCAAAATGATAATTAAAACTAATGTTTTAAAGTAAGCCTTTAAGTGGCTAAGGAAAAAGGTTCACACATAACAAAGAGGTTTAATTCAAACCCTGCTGTCTTAAATCTTGAACTGAAAGCGTAAGTTTGTACCAACTAATTATATTCCTTTTTATTTTAATTTTTAAAGCAAATGGGTACTTCCTCCTCCAACCACTGTAAAGCCTAGAAGTAGTAACAACTTGATGACAGTGCCTATTCTGAGGTCTAACATGTAGCTTCTAAATAGATTTCCCATCAGAAGATCTTAAAAAGATGGCTAATTTCAGGACTGGGTAGAGAAATGCACAAAATAATTTTGGGAATCATGAAGGACCAGAAAACAGAGGGACTTCAAAGACCAGTGGGGACTGGGCAGAATGTTTAGGAATCCAAACGAAAAGGCCAGACATCTACCAGTCTGTTGGGCAGAATGATGCTTCTGCTTCTCAACACACTGTTTATGTTTCTCATAGCTTTCCTGCCAAGAAATTAATGTCTTCTGATTTCATGGCTGCAGGCACCATCCACAGTGGTTTTAGAAGCTAAGATGAAGAAATCTGTCAGTGCTTCGACATTTCCTCCTTCTATTTGCCATGAAGGATGCGGCTGCATCCCATGATCTTAGTTTTTTAATATTGAATTTCAAGCTGGCCGAATGTGTCCAAATGTTAATAGGCAACATCTAATTTGTCACTGTGATAGACTGCTAGGACACCAACTCATCATTCTGAGCACTGAGAAAGGAAAATAATCATCAATATTTAAGCTATTTTTGTTTCTATTAAGCATAGGTTATGTAACTACAAACAGTTCCAGGAAAACAAGGTAGACTCCCCTTTCTGGGGGTGATGAGAAAGTGATGGGGAGCAGCTATAATAGAGATGAAGCCTCACTCAATGGACTGCAGCTCACCTCCTTCTGTGGACGTCTGCTTCCAAGTAGACCAAGGACTGGTACTGGTCCTGACCCACTGTACTGGTATTGTGGACTCCTGCTCTAAAACCAATAGTGGGACGTTCTGTAAGACAAACCACCCTGCTTCCACCCAGCTACTGAACAAATGAATGACATTAAAATTGGAATAGGAACAGTTATTTAGTCTTAAAGGAGAACAATCAAGTGCAACATTCTCTCAATAAACTGTGAAAAGACATCTGCTTTTTGAGCATCAGGGAAATTTGTACATGGACTGGATATAAAATGTTCATTTTTTGGGGGGGGGAAAGAGCATTTTTTTCATATCCTATCATTCTACCACAGATACTCATTATGTAGATTTGGTGAAATATTCATCTTGTCCCTAAAATACTTCAGGGAAAATGAATAAGCGTTCAAACAAAGAGAATGAAATGATGGTCTATCTTGATTTAAAAACAGATAGCTGCTATGCTACCCATAGCTGCTATGGATTGTATTGTGTCTACACTTGACTGCCAGCGTGATGGTATTAGGAAGTAGGGCATTTGGGAGGTACCCAGGTTGACGTGGAGTTTTGATGGTGGTCCCTCATGATGGGGTTAGCCTCTCCTTTTTCTCTCTTATTCTCCCTCTTCTTCTTTCCCTTCTGCAACTACATGTGAGAAGATAGCAAGAAGAAAAAGACTGATGCAAGTCAAGAAAGTCTTCTCTGGGACCTCAGTTGGCCACCACCTTGATTTTGCGTAGTCTCCAGTCTATGACAGCCTGTGGGACTAAGAGGATAGTTTTGTAGTTACTGATGCCAAATGATGAAATATAGGGTTCATGACACTCTTCTTTCTTATATTTGTTATGTTTGAAATTTGTTGCATAAGAGGTTTATAGAAAGTGCATTTTGAAGGTTCTGTCTTAGTGATACCCTGAGGAGTCCAAGAATACAGATTTAGGCAGGTCCCCAATGAATGTGTGGTTGGAGGACCACATGCTCCTCACTCCAACTCATCTCTTGTCATCTGAAAACTGTTCTGCACAGCTGATACCCTTACCACCCCCTTCCCCAATCTGCATCTCCATTCCTCTCCTAAGCTCATTCATCTAGCTGAAGATGTTGATGACTCAGGATAGGGTCTGGAAGCAGAAGGAATGTGGACATTTTTAGGAAGAATGAACTGGGAAGACCCATCTTGGTTTTCCCTCCTTTAGTGTGATCTGCAGGTAAGGGATTGGGCCTGGGTAAGGAGGGAGCCACAAGTGGGACTGCCTAGATATCTACAAGTGAAGGGCAGAAAAATTCAGAACCCAGTAACCAGGAGGTGGGCAGTGTGCACAGGATCGAGAAGGGAAGGAAGAAACACTGGGAAAAGAATAGCGCCTACCTGAAGGCCAGACCTTCCTGAGTCTTCCGGTTAAACTTGAAAGTCACATCCTTCCTGCTGGAATTCCTGCTCCAGATGTGGAGGGGAGAGAGCTCTACTCAGTCCTAAAGAGTCAAAGAGAGAGGGACAGTGTTCCCCAGAGGTCCTTTGATTCCACTCTAACTGTGGGTATCATCCCAAGCCATAGACCAAATGGCAGATCATCCAAAAGATGACCTACTTTAAAAAATATTTAAAATACTACAAAATTTGTCTAAGAGTCTTGGCATATCTAGTTCCCAGAGTTTTTTTTGAGAAATGATTCATCACCCAAATTTGGGTTTCTGCTGAGGAATCTACATGCTTCCCTATTGGTAACTTCTGAATTATAACTACCTGATCTCATCCCACAGAACCCAAATGATGGTAAGTTCCAGGGGGCAAGGCCTCTAAGGTCCTCGATGGCACCACAGCTGTGTGCCAAGTGGTCTACATCTCTCAGTCCTGAGACCAGGACCCATGAACATCACCAGATAGTTAAATCCCCCTGCCCACCAGAGGCAACCTCATCATCCTCAGCAACAGCCACCTCTGAGCCACTTGTCCACTGATTGGCATTGAGCCTCATTTTGGAACAAGTGTTCTGGAGCATGTCCAGACTCCCTCATCCAAAAAATGGGAAACTGAACTCGGGTGTATGACTCATCTTAGGTGTAGGTATGTCAGTGAAGACGTGGTACCCAGGAACTCCAGTTTCCAGGCTGGGAGACTTCCAGGAAGGGAAAGATGACAGAAAACTCCATTGTATTCACTGCTGGGTAGCTCTCAGATGTCTGCAAGCACCAGAGTGGAGGTTTCTTTCACGTTGACCCTCAAGTCTGGTTCCGATTTTATTAGCAGACCTGCCTCCCTGTAGCAGCAGGAATGCAATATTCAGGGATGTTTCTTCTGGGTTCCAGGCACAGTGGGAGAGCCCCAGCTGTAGTGACCCTAGGAGGCCGTCATGCAGGTGGTGACTGATTCACTCCCAACTCAGAATCCCCAGAACTCCCAATCCTCATTCAGACAACACAGAGCTTTGGTTGACTGGTAACATGAACCTGCATTCACAGCGAGAAGCATTCTCTTCTCAGCCTTCTGGCAACTTAGATATGTGCCTTATGTTTCCTCAGGGAACCACTGGCTGAGCGAGGTCAGGGTCTGAGACTAGCCTGGATGCAGGGGATATGTTCCCACTGTGATGCTCCAAATAGACCTTGGAGATTCAAAGGCCTTGAGAGAATTACAATCACCCTTATATTTTGTAGGTACTTTGCTTTATGAATCTAGTTGGAGAAAAAGGACAGAAACACAGGATAAGCCTGGACATCTCTGAGTCCCAGCTGACTGTGACTAGAGTTCCAGCCACCAGGCTTCACAGTCATGTGCTGATGTTATTCACAAGCCACCTTTGAAGAAGCAAAAGAGGAGAGAGTTTTGGGCAGAGAGCATTGTGGTCAAAGGGCCATGGGAATCCCATGGGGCAAGATGAAACAAGAGTCATTACTTGTTTCTTTGCTCTATCAGTTCCTTGGCTTTTCTACTCCTGAGAACAAGTACATGGAGATAGTCAGAGCATTGGTAGTGCTCCTGGCACCTGATGCTTCTGGTGATAACCAGTTCATGGACAAGTCACTGAGTCCAGAGCATATTCAGCCTTGTTATAACCCAGGTTCTCCCTTCTTGGGAAGGCTGACATGGCTCATTGTTACTAACTCACAACTGAAGCATGGGATGAGGTCATGGTGGTTGACCTGTGGGTCAAATTCCCAGCATGGAAGGAAGATTGGCAGTGGAAAGGTAGCCATTTATTAAACTTGTTTACCTTGGTCCTTAGCAGGGTCGACTTCCCTTATCTAAAAAGTCTTTCTCCCAGCTTTTTGCATGGCCAGGTCCTTCTCCACCTTCAGCATCATCTCAAATGAGTCTCTCTCAGGCTTGCTTTCCCTGGCCACTCCACTCTCACACGCACAGACCCTGATCCAAAAAGTGCCTATAGACACTTCCCTCCATCGAAACAATAATCATAGTTACCAATGTGGAAATGTGGCAGAGGGATAAATTGAGAGTTTGAGATTAATATATGTATACTACTTTAATTAATAGAGAATTAACTGTACAGCACAGGAATTTTGCTCAATAGTCTGTAATATCCTGTATGGGAAAAGAATCTAAGAAACAATGGATACATGTGTATGTATAAGGAAATTAACTTCCCATACAACTAAGATTAATGCAATTTTGCAAATCAACTGCAGTCCTATATAAATTAAAACCTGAATTAAAAAAAAAAATGCTTACATGTAGAGACCCATGGAGTTCTTTAGACTCGCAGGAATCCAGATATGATGCTGGAGATGGCAGAATGGGTGCAGAAATCTATACATTATCTGAGCTTGCATTTTCCTGAGCTTTGGTGTCTTTTGCATCTAGTGTCTTTGATTTGTCTTTGGAGGATCTAATACAAGGGCTTGGAGACACCAGCTGGGTGTTACTTGAAGGAAGAGAAGGAGGCACTAGTGGCAGAGTGAAATCCCAGCTCCATAGCCTTGGGTTGGGGCATGTTTGAGGCACAACTTATATCCCAAGTTCCCTGTGAAAACAGGCTGTAGCTACCCTCTCCATGACTTGCATGATATCAGACCCAGACTGGTTTCATCCTTTTTCATGTCCTGCTTCCCCTGAGACCTCACTGGTTTTTCTGGGAGAATCTTTTTTTTTTTTCTTTTGCCAGCACTAGGTCTTCATTGCGGAGAAGGCAATGGCACCCACTCCAGTACTCTTGCCTGGAAAATCCCATGAGCAGAGGAGCCTGGAAGCCTGCTGTGCATGGGGTCGCTGAGGATCAGGCACGAAGGAACGACTTCACTTTCACGCATTGGAGAAGGAAATGGCAACCCACTCCACTGTTCTTGCCTGGAGAATCCCAGGGATGGGAGAGCCTGGTGGGCTGCCGTCTATGGGGACTCACAGAGTCGGACACAACTAAAATGACTTAGCAGCAGGAGCAGGTCTTCATTACTGCTCAAGACTTCTATATTGTTAGCAAGGAAGGGCTACTCTGTAATTGCAGTGCAATGGTTTTTCAATCCTGTGCTTCTCTTGATGTAGATCACAATCCCTAGGTCACTCAGGCTCAGTAGCTGTGGGTCACCAGCTTAGTTGCCCTGAAGCATTTGAAATCTTCCCAAGCCAGGTCTCAAACGCACATGTTAAGCACTGGATCAAAAGGGAAAACACTCTGGAAGGTATTTGAAATAACTCATTATTACATGAAACTTAGCACCATGGCCTATTTATGAAGAGACTGATAGAGGATTGTCCCTGCTTCAAGCAACCTCCTGAGATCAGGACTGATTGAGGTTCCCCTCCCAAGGGTTCCTACAGGATCATGACTCTCTCCTTCCATGTGGCTTTGTTCTTGCTTCAGTTTGTGAATCCCACACTAGAGCAAAGCTTCCAGAGGGCAGGGCTGTCACCTGAGGGCTGGGCTCTCACTTCTAAGTATACATCAGTAGATATTGCCTCATTCAGACCCTAATGTCAAGACAAGGCTAACAAAAAGATCAGTTATTCTGACTCTTAGGTTACAAGTTCAATGACTATAATCAAAACCTAAATAACATTGTCTTAAATACAATACAACTTCAATTCTCTGTCGTATAATGTTAGTACAGCTCTCTCCACAGAGATGAGGGCCCACTTCTTTCTTGTCACATCTTACACCTGTGCTGCTTACCTTTGTTCTAACATGGCTACTCCAACTCCTGTCATTATATCTGCATTCCAGCTAGTGGGACAGAACATAATACTTCCATTTGGAAGTGACATATCAACTCTACTCAAATTCCACTGGCTGAAGTATTTTCCATGGTCATGGCAAACGTGGGGGTGATGGGCACATAGAAGGGCAGGGGAATACAATCCTACTACAGAACATTCATGATGAGTAAAAGGGCCACCACCCTTCATTCATGTCTCTGTAATTCATTCTTTTTTGGTTCTCCACACACAGCTCTCAGTCTGCTTTAGCCTGCAGATATGGATATGGATGAGGTTATAAGAGAGGACATGGCCCAGGCTGTACAAATATGGAAAAAACAAGAATGGAAAGATGATAAGAAAGTATAAAAATTAAAAATATGAAGGAAAACATGCTTATAATCATAATTTTGCATTTATACAACTTAGGTATAATGGCTGATGAATCAATTTATAAAATAAAAAAAATAGAGAAATGTAAAAGATAAATATATTCACTAAACCCAACAAAATAATAAGGCTATATCATATTAAACTCATAGTAGTATCAGGATCACGTTTGGATTCGCATTGCAAAACACTAAAACAACTGTAACTTTAATAAGATAAACTTGATTTTTCTCTCCCTCTGAAACAAAGCTGAAGGTGGGCCAGCCAGAGCTTAGGTGGTATCCATCTCCAAGGTTACATGATTGTCCAATACAACTGCAGTACTTCCAGTCATCACAACTAATATCCAGACATCAGTTCAGAAGAAAGTAAGGAAGGGAAGAGTTCCATATTTCAGCTAAATCAGCTCCTTGAATGCTGTCTTCCAAGAAATCCCTCTTACAGATCTTCTTGCATCTCTAAGTCACCAGTCATGACTAAGGCACGGGTGTATAGGAAGGGCAGTCCTGTAGCTACTGGGCTCATGGCTATATAACAAATTATTTTCAGTTTTGAAAGAGAAGCAGAGAATTGATCATTTTGTAGGTAGACGGCAGCACCTGTCTTAAAAATCAACAACAACAACAAAAATGAATGGAATAGGCTGAACGGTTGGCCACAGTGTCAGAACCAGGAGAAAGGAACAGCAATGAGAAACGGCTAGCTGGATCTGAACTGTGCTCCAGAAAATAGAGGCAGACTGGTCAGTAGAAATCTTCTAAGGGATGAAGTGAAAATTACACATACCACATGACCCAAGTTGTTTTGAAAACTGCTTTTCCAACTCAGGTCCCAAATCTCTCTCAATTTTTCAGCTTCTAAACATCTTTTTTACTTCACATTCTGACCTACCTGTTTCACCTTCCTTATTTTTGTTTGCATCACTTCTCCAATAGTCCACCAGCATTTCAAGATCCAGTATTGAAAACTTAGCAACACTTTCTAGAAGTGGGTAGAAACACAATGACTATTTCTACTTTAGTATCTGTTTGTCCTGATCAAGGTCTTTTGAAAAGACTGAAATGGGTAGAATTACGGAGCTCTCACGTTTCCTCTAAAATCCCAACCAAGAATGTGACTTCCTTGGACCTGGATGGGATGCGTTCACTTTTGTTATCCACAGGTTTTAGCAGAACAAGTCCCCTGTATATGAACAAGTTCCATTTTAAAGGTGGGTTCAAAAATCCCAATTTCTTCATAAATCCAGCGAAGTTACTTAGGTAGCCAACTAAGACAATTGGCTATATATTACTCTAATTTAATAGCTTTATGATACTTTTCACACAAATAATACATAAAAAACAACACAAACAATAAAAGAAACATTTTAAATCTAGTGTACCTGGATAGGGCATGGCAACCCACTCCAATATTCTTGTCTGGAGAATCCCCATGGCAAGATGAGCCTGGCATACTGCAGTCCATATGTTGAAAATTCAGACACAGCTGAGCAACTAAGCACAACTTTAAAAATAGAATAGTAGTAGCATCTATATTATCACTGCATTTATGCTTCCTTTCAGACAGTATAGGCTTGAAATAAAAGTCCTGCACTATCGTACTCCATATAGTTCTGTACAGTAAAGTACTCAAATGCACACCAACTTGTCTTGGATGTGCACACGACAATGGGTGTCAGATCTGTGAATTAACTGATGTGATTGCACATGCAAATCCACTTTTACATGTTTGAAAGTTTTCAACTTGAACGTTTGTATGTAACAAACTTGCTACACAGGTTTTCAGTGAATGTATGTAATGAAGGAACAAGAGAGGAGAGTAAGGAGCTGCCTGTTCTATTCCTTTTCGCATGTATTATGGCCACTTTGAATAGGAATTTCACTGGGTGAGATTGAGGTCTGGTGTATGGGAACATGGCTGCAAGTGACAGAGGACCAGGATCCCAGAAGGTAGGACAAGAGCCATGGTTGGGCGAAAAGAACCAAGAGTGCGAAATATGGGAAACATGTTTTTACTGGTTTATGTGAAAGGCTTGGCAAATATCCGGCTTTGTGTGTAGTGATTGTGCTGTGGTTTAGAGGAGCAGTCCCTGTTGCCCAGGATGAGCAAGAGAGGAGACTGAACCGTGAAAATCAAACATGTATGTCTAGTATTGTCTATGTATGTCAAGTATGTCTCGTATTGAAGAGATGTAAGTCCTGTCAATTTATCTGCTTCTTCCTGGACAGAATTAGTGTTGTAAAAGTGGGAAGGTCTGAACTATGATAGCACCTTCTTCTGTCCAGTGAACGTTGATTTCTAATGCCATTTCTTTATAAACAGAGGATATACTATGTATGATTGAAGTCTTCTAAATTACTGTTCCCTATAATCTTTTGGTGCTGTTCTGTGCCCAGGCACATGGGGCCCTGGAGCCTGGCAGGCTCTGTTTCAGCTGCAGAGTTCAGTGTATGGGTATCTCTGTCATCTGGGGCCTGGGGTATATCTTCAGTCTGGGTTCACATTTGAGGGATTAACTCTAGTTGGTTTAACTCTATTATCTTGCTCTTTGTCTTCAGTTTGTCTCATGTTCTTTCTCTTTGTGTCTCTTTTTATCCCTGACTTCTCTGTGACTGAGTAGGTTTTCGGATTCCCTTTTATGTCTTCTGTCACTTTATTCACTGTAACTGTTTTTTAAGTAGTTTAAGATCCATGGTATGCATTTTTAACTTGCCAGTCTATCATTATTAATTATGATAATTATTAAATTATTTATTCATTTATCATTTCTTTGTCTGTACTGGGTCTTAGTGTGGCATGCAGGATCTTCCTTGTGGTAGGGACTCTCTATTTGAGGAGGGCAAGCTCAGTACTTGCAGTGTGTAAACTCTATTTGAGACCTGCAGGCATAGTTGCTCAGTGGCATGTGGCATCTTAGTTCTCTGGCAAAGGAACAAACCTTTGCCACTTGCAAATTCATTGCATTGCAAAGCATATCCATAAAAACTGGACCACCAAGGAAGTCCCTATATTTACCTTTCAATACATATTACATGTTTATCATTTTGGGTACTGTTCATTCCTCCTGTAGATCCCAATTTTCACTTTGTTTTAAATTCCTACTGACTTGAGACCTGTTAAAAAACATTTATTACACTGGTCTGTTGGTGGCGATGCAGTCTTGCAGTTGTTGTCTGTCTGAGAAAGTATTCTATTTTGTTTTTTTATGTATTTTTCTTGGGTATAGAATTCTGAGTCAATTATGTTTCTCTCAGCAATTAAGATGTCGCGCCAGTATACCCTGGCTAAAATTGTTTCATTTGCCTAATCTGCTGTCATCCCCAGTTTTTGTTCTACTGTGTCTGTTTTTCCTTCTGGTTACATTTCTTTGGTTGATTGTCTTAATCCATGAATTATGATGTGCCTTTGTAGAGTTGTCATATTTTTTGTCCTCGAGTTAAATGAGCTTCTGTGTTAATGGCCTTAAAGTTTTCATCATATCTGGAAAATTTTCAACCAGTAATTATAAAGTTCTTTGCTTTATTCTACTGTCTTTCACTTCCTTTGTGATTCCATTTACATATATTTTAGCACTCTTAAAGTTACTTCAAAAGTCTCTGATGCACAATTAATTTTTCCCCAGAGTCTTTGCATTTCTATTTTACATGTCTCTATTTAATGTACTCAATATTCTTCAGTTTCATGAATATAAGGATTATTGATGTAGTAAGCACTTAATATCCTTCCCTGCTAAATATGTAACATATATCTTCCTTGTGTTTTTACTAATTGATTTTGCCCTCGTTATGGATATTTTCTTGCTTCCTTATGCATTTGAATTTTTTCTTTTTAAATTTATTTATTTATCTTAATCAGAGAGTAATTACCTTACAATACTGAGATGAAACTAGGACAAACACGTTCACAATTTATATGGAAATTTTAAATTGGATTGTGGATGTGGTCACTTTACATTTGGATGCCAGATATTTTTTAATTTTTATAAATTATTTCTTTCACTGTTTGCACACACTGTTAATTTCTTGGAAACAATTGCATTTTTTGAAGGCTTGCTGTAAAGTTTTTTAAGCTGAGATGAAACCAGCCTTTAGACCAGGTTTATTATTCCCCACTAGCAAGGCAATATTGTCTTCAGGACCCTATTGATCTCATGGGAATTATGAGTAATTTCGGGGACAGTCCTAAGATGGTGGAGGAATAGGACAGGGAGAACACTTTCTCCCCAAAAGATTCATCAAAAGAACATTTGAACGCACAGTAAATTCCACAAAACTACTTCTGAATGCAGGCAGAGGATATCAGGCACCCAGAAAAGCAGCCCATTGTCTTTGAAAGGAGGTAGGAAAAAATGTAACAGATAAAAAGAGAGGCAAAAGAGGTAGGGATGGAGATCCGTCCAGGAAGGGAGTCTTAAAAAATAGAGAAGCTTCCAAACACCAGGAAACACTCTCACTGGCAAGTCTGTGGTGAGCCTTGGAACCTCAGAGGGCAACATAAGTGGGAGGAAAAATAAATAAATAATTTAAACCCACAGATTACATGCCCAATGGTAACTTCCAGCAGAGAAGCAGTGCAGATGCCCACATCCGCCGATAGCAAGCGGGGACTGGGCAGGGAGGTGCGGGCTGCATTGCTTAGAATAAGGACTGGGCCTGAATGCCCCGAGGGCAATCTGAGGGAACTAACTTGAGATAGCAAACCAGATCCTGGGATAGCTACCCCAGAGAAAAGCCTTAAACTAAGACACCGCCTGGCCTGCTCACAATCAAAGAGGTGAGCAGAGGTAGCCGGCTCTGGACCAGCCCATCCCCTGCCAGGGACAGGAGAGCGAGGGCAGCCAGAGCCAGAAGGGGGCAATCGTGCCCCAGAGAGTCATCATCTACCAAACTGCAAGCAGCAGCTGCTGCTGCTAAGTCGCTTTAGTTGTGTCCGACTCTGTGTGATCCCTTAGACAGCAACCCACCAGGCTTCTCTGTCCCTGGGATTCTCCAGGCAAGAATACTGTAAGCAGGCTTCATTGCTAACCAAGTCTTCTTGGCATTCTGGATGGTCAATATCCTCCTGAGAAAGTAGACCGGTTGTACACACAGAAAACTGAGCAGCAGGAATGGGAGAGGCAATAAGTAGGAGAGACCGTGCTCGCCAAACACCTGGTCATGGTCACCTGAGTGGCTCGGACCTGGGAAGGGCACAAAACGCAGGCCCAACCGAGTCTGTGCTTTTGAGGAGTACCCAAGTGAATGAACCTGAGCAGCTTAGACCTGGGAAGTGCATGCAACCCAGGGCCTGCCTCAGACAGTTCTCAGCAGAGCAACCTAGAGCCTGAACAGTGTAGACTGGGAAAGCACACATGCCGTGAGCAGGAGAAAACCCAGTGTGCCTGAGACACTGGGAGCACTTCCCACACACACCAGTGATATTTGCTTGCAGTGTTCCTCCCTCCCCACAGCACGAGTGAACAAGTGAGCCTAAAAAATTGTCCACCACCAACCGCTTCAGTCAGGGCAGAAATTAGACACTGAAGAGACCAGCAAACAGAAGAAAGTACAACAGAGGGAACCACCCTGGAAGTGACATGTGCAATAGATTAAAACCCTGCAGTCAGCACCTACTACATAGGAAGGGGCCTATAGTTCTTGAGAAGTATAAGCTGGATCAAAGAACTATCTGAAAGTGAACTGATCCACACTGTCCACAACAACACCAGAGACAGTCCTAGATATATTTTTACTATTTTCATAATTTGAATTTATTATTATTTTTTTAATTTTTAACTCCTCTACTACTCCTTTAAATTTCATTTCTATAACCTACTATTACTTTGAAATAAACAGACTCTATTTCTTAAAGCAAATTTCATATATATATATGAAATAATTTTTGTGAGTCTTTTTTCTTTAATATTGTATTTTTGAAAATCCAACCTCTTTAGATTTTTAATCTTTGCTTTTTGGTATTTGTTATCAATTTTGAACCTTTAAGAACCCAATCTTCATTAACCATTTTTACTTGGGAGCGAGATCACTGGCCTGATTTCTCTCTCCCGCTTTGGATCTCCTTTTTCTCCACCAGGTCGCCTCTATCTCCTCCCTCATCCTTCTCTTTTCTACCCAACACTGTGAATCTCTTTGTGTGTTATGGATGGCTGAGAACACTTAGGGAACTGATTACTGGCTGGATCTGTCTTTCTCCTTTTGATTCCTCCTTTATTCCCCGCTGGCCACCTCTGTTTCCTTCCTCCCTCTTCTCTTCTTTGTTAACTCTGTGAACATCTCTGAGGGATCCAGACTGTGGAGAGCACATAAGGAAGTGATTACTGGCTAGCTTGCTCTTTCCACTTTTGATTCCCTTTCTTCTACTCCTGGTCACCTCTACCTCCCTTCCTCCCTCCTTTCTTCTCCATGTAAATCTGTGAACCTCTCTGAACCTCTCTGAATGTCCTTCACTGTGGAGAAACTTTTCATCTTTAACCTATATGTTTTATCATCGGTGCTCTATAGATGGAGAAGTCTCGAGGCTACTGTAAGAATAAGACTGAAACCCAGAGGCAGGTGGCTTAAGTCCAAATCCTGACAACACCAAAGAACTCCTGAATCCAGGGAACACTAATCGATAGGAACTCATCAAATGCCTCCATACGTACACTGAAACCAAGCACCACCCAAGGGCCAACAAGTTCCAGAGAAAGACATACCATGCAAATTCTCCAGCAACACAGGAACATAACCCTGAGCTTCAATATACAGGCTGCCCAAAGTCACTCCAAACCCATGGACATCTCATAACTCATTACTGGACACTTCATTGCACTACAGAGGGAAGAAATCCAGCTCCACCCACAAGAATGCCAACATAAGTTTGCCTAACCAGGAAACCTTGACAAGCCATCTATCCAAACCCACCCACAGTGAGGAAACTCCGCAATAAAAAGAACTCCACAAACTGCCAGAATACAGAAAGGTGACGACAAACACAGCAATATAAACAACAAGAAGAGGCAGAGAAATATCCAGCAGGTAAAGGAACAGAATAAATGTCCACCAAACCAAACAAAAGAGGAAGAGATAGGGAATATACCTGATAAAGAATTCAAAATAATGATAGTCAAAATGATCCAAAATCTTGAAAACAATAAGGAAATCCAGATAAATAGCCTGGAGACAAGGACTGAGACGATGCAAGAAAGGTTTAACAAGGACATAGACGAAATTAAAGAGAGTCAATATATAAGGAATAATGCAATAAATGAGATAAAAAACACTCTGATGGGAACCAACAGTAGAATAACGGAGGTAGAAATAGAATGGCAGAAATCAATGAAACAGAGAGGAAAAAGAAAAAGAAATATAAAGAAATGAGGGCAATCTCAGAGACCTCTGGGACAATGTTAAACACCTCAACATAAGAATCACAGGAGTCCCAGAAGAAGACAAAAGAAAGACCTTGAGAAAATACTTGAGATAATAGTTGAAAACTTCCCTAAATGGGGGAAGGAAATAATCACGCAAGTCCAAGACATCCAGAGAGTCCCAAACAGGATAAACCCAAGGCAAAACACCCCAAGACATTAATCGAATTAATAAAGATCAAACACAAAGAACAAATATTGAAAGCAGCAAGGGAAAACAACAAATAGCACACAAGGGGATTTCCATAAGGAAAACAGTTTATCTTTCAATAGAAACTCTTCAGCCAGGAGGGAATAGCAGGACATACTTAAAGTGATGAAAGAAAAAAACCTACAGCCCAGATGACTGTACCCAGAAAGGATCTTCTTCAAATATGAAGGAGAAATCAAAAGCTTTACAGACAAGCAAAAGCTGAGAGAATTCAGCACCACCAATCCATCTCTCCAACAAATGCTAAAGGATCTTGTCTAGACAGGAAACACAGAAAGGGTGTAGAAACTCAAACCCAAAACAATAAAGTAAATGGCAACGGGATCATATTTATCAATAATTACCTTAAATGTAAATGGGTAGAATGCCCCAAACAAAAGGCAAAGACTGGTTGCATGGATACAAAAAGAAAACCCCTATGTATGTTGTCTACAAGAGACCCACTTTGAAACAAGGTACACAAACAGACTGAAAGTGAAGGGCTGGAAAAATATATTCCATGCAAATAGAGACCAAAAGAAAGTAGGAGTAGCAATACTCATATCAGATAAACCAGACTTTAAAACAAAGGCTGTGAAAAGAGACAAAGAAGGACACTACATATTGATCAAAACATCAATCCAAGAAAAAAAGAAATAAAAGGAATCCAAATTGGAAAAGAAGTTAAAACTCTCACTGTTTGCAGTGGACATGATCCTCTACATAGAGAACCCTAAAGACTCCACCAGAAAATTACTAGAGTTAAACAATGAATATGGTAAAGTTGCAGGATATAAAATCAACACACAGAAATCCCTTGCATTCCTATATACTAATAATGAGAAAATAGAAAGAAAAATTAAGGAAGCAATTCCATTTACCATTGTAATCAACGATTAAAATACTTAGGACTATTTCTACCTAAAGAAACTAAAGACCTATATATAGAAAACTATAAAACATCGGTGAAAGAAATCAAAGAGGACACTAACTGATGGAGAAATATATCATGTTTATGGATCAGAAAAGTCAATATAGTAAAAGTGAGTATACTACCCAAAACAATCTATAAATCCAATAGATACCCTAACAATGGCATTTTTCAGAGCTAGAACAAATAATTTCACAATTTGTATGGAAATACAAAAAACCTCGAATAGCCAAAGCAATCTTGAGAAAGAAGAATGGAACTGGAGGAATCAACCTGCATGAATTCAGGCTGTACCACAAAGCCACAGTCATCAAAACAGTATGGTACTGGCACAAAGACGGATATATAGGTCAACAGAATGAAATAGATACCCCAGAGATAAATCCACGCACCATTGGCCACCTTATTTTTGACTAAGGAGGCAAGAATATACAATGGAGAAAAGACAAGACAATCTCTTTAACGAGTGTTGCTGGGAAAACTGGCCAACCACTTGTAAAAGAATGAAATTAGAACACTTTCTAACACCATACACAAAAATAAACTCAAAATGGATTAAAGATCTAAACATACAACCAGAAACTATAAAACTCCTAGAGTAAAACATAAGTCAAACACTCTCCGACATAAATCACAGCAGGATTCTTTATGACCGACCTCCCAGTAGACAATCTCTTTAACAAGTGGTGCTGGGAAAACTGGCCAACCACTTGTAAAAGAATGAAATTAGAACACTTTCTAACACCATACACAAAAATAAACTCAAAATGGATTAAAGATCTAAACATACAACCAGAAACTATAAAACTCCTAGAGTAAAACATAAGTCAAACACTCTCCGACATAAATCACAGCAGGATTCTTTATGACCGACCTCCCAGAATATTGGAAATAAAAGCAAAAAGAAAACAAATGGGACCTAATTAAAACTGACAGCTTCTGCATAACAAAGGAAACTATAAGCAAGGTGGAAATACTGCCTTCAGAATGGGAGAAAATATTAACAAATGAAGCAACTGACAAAGAATTAATCTCAAAAATATACAAGCAACTCCTGTAGCTCAATTCCAGAAAAACAAACAACACATTCAAAAAACGGGCCTAAGAACTAAACAGATATTTCTCCAAAGAAGACATACAGATGGCTAACAAACACATGAAAAGAGGCTCAACATCACTCCTTATCAGAGAAATGCAAATCAAAACCACAATAAGGTACCATTTCACGCCAGTCAGAATGACTGCTATCCAAAAGTCTACAAGCAGTAAATGCAGGAGAGGATGTGGAGAAAAGGGAACCTTCTTACACTGTTGGTGAGAATGCACACTAGTACAACCACTCTGCAGAACAGTGTGGAAATTCCTTAAAAAACTGGAAATTGAACTGCCATATGATGCAGTAATCCCACTGCTGGGCATACACACCAAGGAAACCAGAATTGAAAGACAAACGGGTTCATTAGCCATCTGTATGTCCTTTGGAGAAATGTCTCTTTAGTTCTTTGGCCCATTTTTTGATTGGGTCATATTTTATCTGGAATTGAGGTGCAGGAGTTGTTTGTATATTTTTGAGATTAGTTCTTTTCAGTTCTTTCATTTGCTATTATTTTCTCCCATTCTGAAGGCTGTCTTTTCACCTTGCTTATAGTTTCTTTTGTTGTGAAGAAGCTTTTAATTTTAATTAGGTCCCATTTGTTTATTTTTGCTTTTATTTCCAATATTCTGGGAGGTGCCTCATAGAGGATCCTGCTGTGATTTATGTTGTAGAGTTTTTTGCCTATGTTTTCCTCTAGGAGTTTTATAGTTTCTGGTTGTATGTTTAGATCTATATCCATTTTGAGTTTATTTTTGTGTATGGTGTTAGAAAGTGTTCTAGTTTAATTCTTTTACAAGTGGTTGGCCAGTTTTCCCAGCACCACTTGTTAAAGAGATTGTCTATTCTCCATAGTATATTCTTGCCTCCTTTGTCAAAGATAATGAATGTACCAGGGTCCCGCCCCAGTTGGAACCAGGGTATCCAAAGTGTGACTCATCGGCGACTGAGATTTATTTAGAGATACAGAGAGAGATAAAGAAAGAATATTGCAGTTAAGAAAAAAGAGGAGAGAAAGAGGCTAATATTCCTTGGTTTATGCAGAAAGCCAATAAAGCCCCAGCACAGGCCTTGTTCTCTTCACGTAGGCCACAGGCGCCCTCCCAAATAGCGGAGGATGCCTCACCTTGGGAACCCTCTCGAGTGGGTCTTAGAAGCCTGGGCAGAGAATTGAACTCAGAGGGCCCCTGCGCTCCAGGGAGTAAGACTGAAAAGGAAAGAAAGAACAACACGGGGTGACTAAGCTTCCGTGAGCAAGGCCCACAACTTGTTAAAGAGATTGTCTTTTCTCCATTGTATATTCTTGTCTCCTTTGTCAAAGATAAGGTGACCACTGGTGCGTGGATTTATCTATGGGCTTTCTGTTTTGTTCCATTGATCTATATTTCTGTCTTTGTGCCAGTACCATACTGTCTTGATGACTGTCGGTTTATAGTACAGCCTGAAGTTAAAAAGGTTGATACCTCCAGTTCCAATCTTCTTTCTAAAGATTGCTTTGGCTATTCGAGGGTTTTTTTGTATTTCCATAAAAAGTGCGAAATTATTTGTTCTAGCTCTGTGAAAAATACCATTGGTAGCTTGATAGGGATTGCATTGAATCTAACAAATACATGAAAATATGTTCAACATCACTCATTATCAGAGAAACGCAAATCAAAACCAGAATGAGATACCTTTTCACACCAGTCAGAATAGCTACTACCTAAAAGTTTACAAGCAATAAATGCTGGAGAGGGTGTGGAGAAACGGGAAATCCCTTACACTGTTAGTGTGAATGCAAACTAGTACAGCCACTATGGATAGCAGTGTGGAGATTCCTTAAAAAACTGGAAATAGAACTGCCTTATGAGTCAGCAATCCCACTACTGGGCACACACACCAACGAAACCAGAATTGAAAGAGACATGTGTACCCCAATGTTCATCGCAACACTGTTTATAATAGCCAGGACATGGAAGCAACCTAGATGTCTATCAGCAGATGAATGGATAATAAAGCTGTGGTACATATACACAATGGATATTACCAAGCTATTAAAAAATACATTTGAATCCATTCTAATGAGATGGATGAAACTGGATCCTGTTATACAGAGTGAAGTAAGCCAGAAAGAAAAACACCAATACAATATACTAACACATACATATGTAATTTAGAAGGATGGTAACGATAACCTTGTATGCAAGACAGCAAAAGAGACACAGATGTAAAGAATAGTCTTTTGGACTCTGGAGAAGGCAAGGGTGGGATGATTTGGGAGAATGGCATTAAAATATGTATATTATCATATGTGAAAGAAATCACCAGTCAAGGTTTGATGCATGATACAGGATGCTTGGGGTGGGTGCACTGGAATGACCCAGAGGGATGGTATAGGGAAGGAGGTGGGAGGGGGGTTCAGGATGAGAAACACGTGTACACCTGTGTGGATTCATGTCAATGTATGGCAAACCAATACAATATTGTAAAGAAATTAGCTTCCAAATAAAATAAATAAATGTATATTAAAAATGAGTAATTTACACGCTGGTGGGTGGGGACATAATTAGACTTGGTGCAATTTGAGACTCAAGGATTGTTCCCTAAAATTCAGACCAGTACTATCAACTCTCTGCAGAAAACTGGAAGGATATCACCTGTACCTTCCTACAGTTCTCTGTATGTAGTTCTCTCCTGTGAACTCTAGTAATATAGAGTCATAAATCTCTCTTCTTGGGGAGACTGTTTGTCTCTGCCTAGGTTCAACTTCCATGCATGTGTTGGAAACTATTTCTAGAGTTGGGGCAATTGTAGAACTCTCCTTGCTTGCTGTCCACCTTAGGAATCCATTCTCTGCTGACAGATATTTGATGTAAGACAATGCTCTTTCATTTGTGCTTCCTACTTTGGAGTTATTAGAGACAGGAATATAAATCTGTCTTTTAATCCTTTATGTCAACTGAAATGGAGGTCCCCTGCAATCAGAACTCACTGAATTTCTTGTGAATGTTAGGCACTGACTTCTGTGCATGGGTGCAAACTTGATTGGGGATATATGTTGGGGCCATAGGGAGCCCCAGTCTTGCTGGAGAAATATGCCCATTACAAATAGTATTTGCTATGTGGTATGTTCAGTTCAGTTCAGTCTCTCAGTCATGTCTGACTATTTTCAACCCTCTGGACTGCAGCACGCCAGGGCTCGCTGTTCTTCACCAAATCCTGGAGCTTGGGGAAACTCATGTCCATCGAGTTGGTGATTCCATCCAACCATCTCATCCTCTGTCATCCTCTCTCCTCCAGACTTCAATCTTGCCCAGTAACAGGGTCTTTTCTAATGAGTCAGTTCTTCACATCAGTTGGCCCAAAGTATTGGAGGTTCAATTTCAGCATCTGTCCTTCCAATAAATATTCAGGATTGGTTTCCTTTAGGATGACTGGGTGGATCTCCTTGCAGTCCAAGGGACTCTCAAGAGTCTTGTAAAACGCCACAGTTCAAAACCATCAATTCTTCTTCACTCACCATTCTTTATGGTGCAACTGTCACATCCATACATGACAACTGGAAAAATCATAGCTTTTATTATACTGAAATTTTTCAGCAAGGTAATGTCTCTGCTTTTAAAAAATTTGTATAGTTGTGTCATAGTTTTTCTTCAGCTGAGCAAGCATCTTTTAATTTCATGACTGCAGTCATCATCTGCAGTGATTTTGGAGCCCCTGAAAATAAGTTTCTCACTGTTTCCATTGTTTTCCCATCTATCTCTCATGAAGTGATGGGACCAAATGCCATGATCATCATTTTCTGAATGTGAAGTTTAAACCAGATGTTTCACTCTCCTATTTCACTTTCATCAACAGGCTCTTTAGTTCCCCTTCAGTTACTGTCATGAGGGTGGTGTCTTCTGCATATCTGAAGTTCCTGATATTTCTCCCAGCAATCTTGATTCCAGCTTGTGCTTCATGCAGTTGGGCATTTCACATGATGTACTCTGCATGTAAGTTATATAAGCAAGGTGACAATATACAGGCTTTACATACTCCTTTCCCGAATTGGAACCAGTTTGAAGTTCCATGTTCAGTTCTAATGGTTGTTTCTTGACCTGCATACAGATTTCTCAGAAGGCAGATAAGGTGTTCTGGTATCCCCTTCTCTGTAAGTTTTCCACAGTTTGTTGTGATCCACATAGTCAAAGGCTTTTGCATGGTCAATAAAGCAGAAGTAGGTGTTTTTCAAGAATCCTCTTGCTTTTTCTATCATCCAACGAATGTTGGCAGTTTGATCTCTGCTTCCTCTGTCTTTTCTAAATTCAGCTTGAACATATGGAATTTCACAGTTCATGTATTGTTGAATACTTGCCTCGAGAAATTACTTTGGTTGCATGTGAGATGAGTGCAAGTGTGTGGTAGTTGAACATTCTTCAAAATCACCTTTTATGAGGATTGCAAGGAAAATGACCTTTCCAGTCCTGTGGCCACTGCTGAGTTTTCCACATTTGCTGGCATACTGAGTGCAGCACTTTAATAGCATCATCTTTTAAGATCTTATATAGCTCTACTGCAATGCCATCACACCCACTAGATTTGCTCTTAGTGATGCTTCTGAAGACCCATTTGACTTCACATTTCAGGATTGTCTAGCTCTAGGTGAGTGATCACATGATTGTGGTTATCGTGGTCATTAATATCTTTTTGTGCAGTTCTTCTATGTATTCTTTCAACTTCTTCTTAATATATTCTGCTTCTGTTTGGTCCATCCCCTGTCTCTCTTTTATTGTGCCCATTTTTGCGTGAAACATTCCCTCCCTATCTCTAATTATCTTGAAGAGATCTGTTTTTTATCATTTAATGTTTTCCTCTATTTCTTTCACTGATCACTCAGGAAGGCTTTTTAAAAATCTCTTCTTGCTCTTATTTGGAACTCTGCATTCAGATGGGTACATCTTTCTTTTCCCCTTTGCTTTTTGCATCTGTTCTTTTCTAAGTTATTTGTAAAGCCTCCTCAGGCAAGCATTTTGACTTTTTGCATTTATTTTTCTTTGGGATGGTCTTGATGTGGTATGTACAGATCAAAAAATGAAGATCATGGCAACCATTTTCATCACTTCGTGACAAATACCTGGAAAAACAATGAAAACTGTGACAGGCTTTATTTTCCTGGGCTCCAAAATCACTGTAGATAGTGACCACAGTTGTGAAAAAAAAAAGATGCTAGCTCCTTGGAAGAAAAGCTATGAAAAACCCAACAGCATACTAAAAAGCAGAGACATTAGTTTACCAGCAAATGTCTGAATAGTCAAAGCTATAGTTTTACCAGAAATCGTGATTGGATGTGAGAGTTGGACCATAAAGAAAGCTGAGAACCAAAGAATTGATGCTTTTAAAATGTGGTGTTGGGTAAGACTCTTGAGAGTCCCATGGACTGCAAGGAGATTCAACTAGTCCATGTTAAAGGAAATAAGTCCTTAATATTCACTGGAAGGATCGATGCTGAAGCTGAACCTCCAATACTTTTTGGCCAATTGATGTGAAGAACTGACTCATTAGAAAAGACCCTGATGAAGGGAAAGATTAAAGACAGGAGGCAAAGGGGAAGACAGAAGATGAAATTGTTGGGCGGCACCACCGACCTGATGAACATGAGTCTGAGCAAGCTCCAGGAGTTGGTGATGGACAGGGAAACATGGCATACTGCATCCCATGATATAGAAAAGAGTTGGACATGACTGAGAGAATGAACTGAACTAATGTACAGAAAACATCAGGGAGCAGGCAGAAGTCTTTGGGGTCCAGTAAAGCCTGTGGCCTTGGTGGGACTGGTGAAAGATTTAGGTGGAAGGGGAGGCTTCCCATTCTCTGTTGCAGGTCCTTGAATCCAAGACAAGGAGCACAAGATTTTGAATGTGTTACCAAATATTGTTTTCTAAAAAATCCCCAAAAAACCAAAAACCAGCTTTCTGCAGGAGTGAGAACTTTGACTGTGTCTGTTCTTTAGATTTTACTGACTGATGTGGAAGGAATCTGGAGTGGGCTGAGTCTGCAAAAATTAGGTGACCAGCTGCTGGAAGGCCAGGCTTATGGTAGACATTCTACACTAGGTGGAAAACAAATCCAGAGAAAAAGTGTCCCTTCTGGAGTGCACATGCCAATGTATCACATTGTTTCAGTAGATCAGTTCAATAGTGTTTTGGGGCAAGCAAGAAATGCATGATGGGTGGTTTGCTTTTGTCAATTCCTGTGGGTAGTTAGGTGACTAAATGCTTGGTTACCTAATTGCATAGTTGGAATTATGCTTGGGAAAGAAAACTACATCAGGTCCACAGATATTTTGACATTAAAGAACAAGCATAGGATGATAACTAAGGCAAATATAGGTAATTTAAACATGAGGGCCCAAATGGGGAAAGATTCATTACCAGGCTCAGATTGGACTGTACAGGTTGCCATAGTTGTTGCTATGAAAAGTAGCCATAACAGCTACTTGTTGCTATGCTGGAGATGTGGAAAACCGATAAGAGAGCAAGAGCTTTTACAACTTATCTTGCAGTGTGATTTCAGGGGAGAAGCAGTTGACACGGAAAAGCTGACTGGTAAGGCTGAGAAAGGGAGTAATCTGAGACAGTAATCATTAGCTCTCATGTGAGCCCAGAAAAGAGAAGCATGGGCTCAGTCAGAGTTCTGGGTCAGGGTTCAGAAATAGATGTCATTTGGCTTGAATCAATATTTAGCCTTGTGGATGGCAGCCATAACCTCTAAACAGATTTCCTTCTTCCCAGGTGGCAGAATAATTCGTGTTTCTTCCAGATTCAGGAACCCAGAAAGGCCTCTCAGGTCCACTTGCTCTTTGCAGGCACACATGCAACCTAGAAGGTGGAATTATCATCATGGTGCCCATTTTCCAGATGAGAAAACTGAGGTTAAGAGACTTGATCAAACTCGTACAGATAAGCATGTGAAAAGACAAGCACAAACCCAGGGCAACAGTCCTCAAATTGTGTGTTTTTGCTCCACATCCACTGGGAGTGGTGATTGGTGATAAGGAAGCAATGCTTAGGCAGAAGCAAACATTGTTCACGTTTAAATTGAAGAAAGTAAGGAAAACCACTGGAACATTCAGCTATGACATAAATCAAATCCCTTATGATTATATAGAGGGGATGAGAAATAGATTAAAGGGATTAGGTCTGTTATCCTGAAGAACTATGGATAGAGGTCTGTAACATTGTATGGGAGGTGGTCATCAAAACCATCCTCAAGAAAATCAAATGTGAGAAGGCAAAGTGGTTGCCTGAGGAGGCCTTAAAAATAGCTGAGAAAATAAGAGAAGTGAAAGGCAAAGGGGAAAGGGAAAGATATACCCAATGGAATGCAGACTTCTAGAGAAGAGCAAGGAGAGACAAGAAAGTCTTCATAAGTGAATAGTGCAAGAATTAGAGGAAAACAATAAAATTGTAAAGAGTATACATCTCTTCAAGAAAAGTGGAGCTACCAGAGGAATACTTCATGCAAGGATGGGCACAATAAAGGACAGAAAATTCAAAGACCTAACAGAAGGAGATGAGATTAAGAAGAGGTGGCAAGAATGCACAGAAGAACTATACAAAAATGGTCATTATGACCAGGATAGGGATGTTGCTGGGTCACTCACATAAAGACAGATACTGGAGTATGACTTCAAATGGGCTTTAGGAAGCATCACTACAAGAAATGCTAAGGAAGGTGATGAAATTCCAGCTGAGCTGTTTAAAATTCCTAAAGACTGAGGCTGTAAATGTGCTGTATTCAATATGTCAGCAAATTTGGAAAGCTCATCAGCGACCACAGTGCTGGTAAAGGTGAGTTTTCATTCCAATCCAAAAGAAAGGCAATTCCAAAGAATGTTCAACCTATCATGCTATTGTGTTCTTCTCACTTGCTAGCAAGGAAATGGTCAATATCCTTCAAGCTAAGTTTCAACAGTACATGAACTGAGAAATTCTAGATATGCAAACTGGTTTGAGCAACCAGAGATCAAATTGCCAACATTCATTGGGTCACAGAGAAAGCAAGGGAATCCCAGAAAAAATATTTCCATGTGCTTCACTGACTATGCTAAAGCCTTTCACTGTGTGGACCACAACAAGCTGTGGAAAAATCTTAAGGAAATGGAAGTACCAGATCACCTTACCTTTCTCCTAACAAGTCTGTATGTAGGTCAAAAAGCAGCAGTTAGAATCAGACATGGAACCACTGAAATTTTCAAAGTTGAGACAGGAGCATGACAAGGTATACACTGTCACTCCGGTTATTTAAACTATATGTAAGATACATCATTCAGTATGCTGTTCTGGATAAATCCGAAGCTGGAATCAAGATTGCTGGGAGAAGTATCAACATCCACAGATATGAAGATGACAGTACCCTAATAGCAGAAAGCAAAGAAAAACTAAAGATTCTCTCGATGAGGAGAGGAGATGAAAAAAACTAGCTTAAACTCAACATTTAAAAAACTATTCACAAAAAGATATTCAACATTCATGGCATCCAGTCCCACCACTTCATGGCATATAGATGATGGAAAACTAGAACAGTGGCAGATTTTATTTTCTTGGGCTCCAAAATCACTATGGACCTTGACGGCAGTTGCAAAATTAAAACACACTTGCTCCTTGGAAGGAAGAAAGGCTATGAAAAACCTGCACAGTGTATTAAAAAGCGGAGACTCACTTTGCTATAGAAATCTGTAGAGCGAAAGCTATGGTTTTTCCAGTAATCAGGTACAGATGTGCTATCTGGTCCATACGAAATGGTGAATGCCAAAGAATTGAGCTTTTGAACTGTGGTGCTTGAGAAGATACTTGACAGTCCCTTATACAACAAGATCAAACCACTCAGTCTGAAAGGAAATCAACTTCTGACCCCTGCTGTCTCAGCTGAGGCAACTACTGAGGGCCTCCAGGAGGAAAGAATGGATTCTTCCACTGCGAAAGTGCCTAACCATGGCTGTTCCAAGCAAACAGTTTGTAGCCTCACCAATGGAAAAGCTCAGAAAGGCTGAAGGCTCTGTGTTCCCTGGGTCTCCTGATGCATGTGTTGCATTCTCCCCAGCAGCATTGGAGGCCAAGGAAGGGAGATTCTTGGCCTTGGAGGAGAGGGATGGCTCAGAGATCCACTGGGGCCATCACTTACCAAATAGGACTGGAAAGGACAGAGCACGCATATGTGGCAGAGAGCTGGTGACTGGGTATGGGACAAAAGGGAACCAGCTCTCCATGAAGTACATCATTCAAACTCCCCTGGAGGTGAAGCCCAGTGATAAGTTCATCTGAGATGGGATGAAGAGAGTCTATTTTATTATCCCTTATAGTTCCTTTGAATGAGGAGGTGGTGGAGTTGGTGGGTCATCACAAACTCTTCCATGGCCTAGACTATCTCCCAGTTGCTTTCTTTGGGGCTGCCTTTCCCCACTTCAGTCATGTAGTTCTGGGGGGAATTGACAATCATGTGTGTTGCTGGATCAGGCCCCAAGAGCATGTAAAGCCAGTCATAGGACCCCATGGCCCTGCTAAGATTGCTGATCTAGAATTGCACATGTGATCTGAGGTGGGTCATTCAGAGAACACCCTTGAACTCTGATGTCTTCCATCTTTTCTTTCCTTATTGGAAATGCCTTCAGGATATAAAACCCTAGGGCAGGTAGCTTGGACTCCCTCACTAGGTGTAGAATCATTAGGAAGAAAGTTGTCAGGCTCAGACCATCAAAGAAGAGGGAATGAAAGAGTGAGGGTCTGAAATAGAGAACTGATAACTTCTGATTTCTTGGGTCCAGTCACTGAGATCTTTGTATTTGCTCTGAGTCTTGTGTCCTGAATTCCCAGAATCATTTCAGAGAGTCTCCCCTTTCCTTGAAGCCAGTTGGAGGTGGGCTCCTCTCAACTGTGATTCAGACTTTGTTCTAGATCCTTCCCAATCATCGTACCCCTCCCAGGCACAAAGGGAGGCACCTGTTTGTTTCAGCACCATTATGAGTGAAACCCTTTATTCTTTACTGAGAATAGGGTGTGCAGACCAACAAATACAGTTCATCAGCATCCTAGGCAGGAGTACCCTAAGTGTGATTTAATGTTTGCTTGGAGTGCCCTTACCGATTCCTGAGCCACAGCAATCATTTATACTGCCTGTGCCAGGCCAATCCTGTCATTTCCTCCATCAAAGACTGAGAAATACAGCCTCAGGAAGACCTCACCCAGGATCCAGGTCTCTCTAGATGTCCTCACTGGGTTCTCTTTAAATGTGGTATAGCAGTGGCCTCTAGAATCTTGGGGGAGTCAGAGACACACACCAGTCAGCCTGAGCCCTTATATTCGACTCACACAAATATCTAGACCTAGCACAATTCATTTTATTTCCCGCTTTTGGTAAGTATCAAGGAAATTTCTCCTTAGCAGGGGATATGAGAGTTCATCCACAACCAAAAAGGGCCAAGACATGAGGTTGCCATGAGGAAGGGTGTGGGGGAGGGAAGGATTGGGAGTTGGGGATACAGAGGAATGATAAACAACAAAGTCCTACTGTAGACTATAAGGAAATATATTAACTATCCAGTCATAAACCACATGAAAAACAATAAGAAAAATAATATGTATTTCTGTATGTGTTGAACTGAGTGACATTGTTGTGCAGCAGAACTTAATGCAACATTAAAGATTAGCCACACTTCAATAAAATTTTTAGAAAAGAAAAAGAGTGTCCATAGTTCTCCTCTTTCCCTGTTTCTTTCCTTCTGTCTTCTGCTCCTTGTTTTCTCTTCAGATAATGCTGGTTCTCCTCCTGCGTCCCCAAATCCATACTTTATTAAAAAAATTTATTTTGTATTGGAGTATACCTGATTAACAATATTCTGAGTTTCAGATGGACTGTAAATGGGCTCAGCCACATGTATCCATGTATCCTGGTCCCCAAAATACCCCTCCCATCCCAGTTGTCATATAATTAAGTGGAGTTCCCTGTGCTACACAGTAACTCGTTGTTGGTTATCCATCTTATACAGAGCAGTGCCCACAACACGTTCTTGAAGACTTAACTTAGGAACTCTGGGAATCCTCCTTCGGCCCGCACTCACCCTCCTTGGACACTCTAGGCTTGGGTGGGTAACTTATTCTGGTTCCCCATCCCCACCGGTCAGTCTATAGCCCTCATCACCCCAAGTAAGTCCCCAGTGGCCGAATGCAGAGCATCTTGGGATGCCATTTGCATGGAATCCAGTGCAGTTTTGCCAAAACCAAGCAACTCTCCATATGGCTCCATGAGTTTACAGTTTTAGAATTCCTGAAATTCTCTCTCTTCCTCAAAGTCTTCTTTGAGCCCATCAGCCAGCTCTGAACTCCCCTAGGGAGCTGACATGAAGCATTTACCCTGTACCGGGGATGAGCAGTCACTGTGAACCCTTTATTCACATTAGCATCCATCCTCCCTACAGAGGAGTCGGGTAGCCTGACTCACAACATGGGCACCCTGCCAGAGCTATGGGAAGATATATCCGAGAACTAGGGTGACATTGTAATTTATCATCCAGACCAGGAAAACTGCGGGTAGGGAAAGGAGACTGTTAATCCCTATGGTGGGACAGTACACTGGGACTGTCCCCAGCCATTCTCTTTGTCACATGACTTATTCAGGGACTGCTAGAGCTGACTTTCCATGTTCATACATCTGAGGGTTCAGATTGAACTGAAGCTCTTTAACACTAAGGACCTGAGTGTTCCCCTCTCCTTGTGACTCCCACCATGCCAGCATGGTGTGGTGTCTCCACATTTATTTCAGGATGATCAGTGTCCCAGACGGCCCTTTACTCTCAACTGGTTCATGTTGTAGGAGGCTCTGGAGAACCCCAGGGCTCAACAGCATCTGCAATAGTGCGAGATGGCCTGCAGAGGGCGCCCTTCTCCCAGCAGCAGGCCAAGTGTTATTTCAAGTTCCTATTTGAGAGCCACCCCTCAGGCCTCTCCCCTCACCTTGAGGATGTAGGCTTGAGCTGGGACTGGGTAGTTGATACCATTGATGGTGAGGATAATAGAGGACAGGGTATTGACTGCAAAATAAGAAACGTAGTGCTGTTAGAGAGCGAGGGAGAGATGTTGCCCCTGGGGATCCTTTTTGTGCGTGGAGATTGGGAGTGACCCTGCGGCATGATCCTTCACCACGGAACCCCCGTGGCGTGGCACCGATGAGCTTCTGGATGTTTTTGACCAGTCTTCTTGGGCCAAGGATCAGTGATATTGCAGCATCCACAAGGGCTTCACAGCCGCCAGAACAAGCAGTAACCTTTCTTTTCATGGAGATGCTGAGAGACAATGTGACAAAGCAAGGATCAAGTCCCTCTGAGTCTCCCCAGAGCTGCCCCCTTCCTGACTGTCTTCTAAACAGCCCTTTGTCTCTTGCCCTCTTTTCCTTTGCTCCTGACATGGCACCTTCCTTGACATTCTTGAATGCAGTACTTGAATGAATACACCAGGCTTTTTTGCACCTTGACACAAGCTGGTCTTCCTTCCTAGAGGAGCCCCCTCCCCTTTGACTAGCAAATTTCTTCTCATCTTCCAGATTCCAGCTTAATTGTCATGGTTTCAGGGAAATCTTTCCCCCGGTGTTGATCAGTCTCCTTCCTTGATAGTCTCCGTAGACACTTCCTCATGTCTAGCATGTACCAAGGTCACAATTAATTCGGTGTGTGTCTCATTTCCTGTGCATCTGCCTTCTTAGATGTGAGGGCGAGTTTCATTCTCATTGCCTCCCTAAAGTGCCTGGCACACAGTGGATGCCCAAGCTTGTCTGTTTGGTGAGTGAATGAAGACTGTGAGAATAATGAATGAGAAATACCCAGAGAGCTGTATCTGGTGGGGAACAAATAACGAGTCCATCATAGAGTGAAGATGGAGATTTGTGAGGGCAGTAGACTCTCATAGTGGTGGGAGAGAGGGGCTCCTCTGGGAGAGGGTGCCTGCCACCACTGCTCCTACAACCAGCTCAAACCCTCAGTCCCTGGCCTGGAAGTATATGATATGCCTACAGAGACTCCAAAGAACGGGTCAGCTTTTGTCTGAGGGTATCACACAGAATCCTATCAATTATGCCTCTTGTCCTCAGGTCAGTCCTGGATCCCACCTTCCTGATTCTCTGTTATAGCCCCAGCCACACTGTGTGCCCATGAACGTGGGGTGTCTTTTTTATCAGTTGCTTTCATGTCTTAAGACTTCAGCAAATCTCTCTACCTTGCTTAGTAGTTGCTCCCTTAGGAAGCCAGTCTCTCAATTTGCTCAGGACTTTCTCTGTTTTTAAAATGACTTTTATCTGTACTGAGAACTTCCTATGTCCCAGGTAGCCCTGGACAGTTGATCATCTTATACCTCTGTTCACCACACTGAAGAGTCCTCTAACCTTGCTCCACACCTCACAGGGCAGTGGGTACAATCCTCTCCCATCTGCACAAAATTCTCCGGACCCTTTTAGTACCCTGGTCAGAGCCCTGGTCAGAAGGCCTGGGGATTATGAACTCATTGGTTGTTTGCATATTTATCTGCTTGTATGTGTGTTTGTTTTTGTCTCTGTGAGTGCTTGTGTGTCTCTGACTAGTTATGCATGTTTATATGTGTCTCTGTGCATGTTTATACATGTCTGCTTGTATGTTTGCATGTGTCTGTGTGTCATTGTGGGTGGTGTATATGTCTGTGTGACTGTGTGTATGAGAATGTATTTGTACGTGGGTCTGCCTGTGTCCATGTACAGTAGGGGGAGCATCACTTGGGCTGACCCTCAGAGGGAGAGGCTTACTGGTCCATGCGTACACTCCAGTCGCCCGTGTGGATCAATGGTACCCAGTTGAGCACTCCGTGGTAGTAGGATTTATCCACCCCACCAAACATCACCACACTGCCTTTCACCCTGCATGTGTAGCGAGAAGAGAGGGGCGGATCCTTGGAGGAGAGTAACAGCGGCACTGTCTGAGAGCTGTGCTAGTCCACCGATCAAGGCCCTAATAAGGTCCCATTATACAGATGTGGAAATTGAGTCTAGGAGCAATTGAGATACAGACCAAGGTCGGTTACTTGCTAATGAGTGGCACAGAGGAGGTTAGAAGCTGAGTCACCTGGCTGGGATCCACCCACTATATCTTCTGAAGATGCCCTACCTCCTGCGACCTGAGTGCTCAGACACACTCAGAGGACACGGTGCTGAAGCATATTGGCTTTCTCCTTGTCCACCTTGTCATTTTTCAAGAAAATAAAGCCTGCGAGTTCTAAGGGTATGGGTTCAGGTCACCCATAATTGGCTCCACTGGTCTGTGACCTCTACTGTTCAAAGGGCCCCACACTCAGAAGGAACCCCACCTCTGGTTTCCCTGTCTTGAAATGCCTAATATTTCTTGAACAAGGGGTCCCACACTTTTGTGTCCCACACTTTCATTTTTCACTGGCTCCTACAAATTGGGTAGCTGGACCTAGGCTCCAAGCGAAATGACAATGAGGAAGGAAAGATATCCACCATCTTCTCCTTCCTTCCTGATAAAATTCATAAGCAAATCCTAATGCCTTGTCCTTCAACTTGTTTCCTGTTGCCTTCCGGTAGCCTTCCTCCTCACTCACTCACCTAGACTAAGTTACTGGTCTTGAGCCCAGGATCTGGGTTGTGTTCCAATAAAATTTATTTATAAAAGCCAGGGAGTGATGTCAGGTAGGGCCATTGGACCATAGTTTTGGTGGGTTAGATTATCTCTCAGGATACTTCTTTGTCAAGTTTTCTATAATTTTCTTGCAACTGAAAGCATCTTACAGCTAATTTGGAGAAAGAGATTGTCCATCTCAGACTTATTTGCTCAAATAGAAGGCAAAAAAACAGGCTCAGAAATGGCACCTTGATTATTCAGCATGTCAAAGATGGAGATGGCTCCAGTGAGGGATATGTTGGGGTAGTTCAAGGCCAAGATGCCATCAAAAGGCATCTCAAACCAGGATTCCATGAAGGTTAGATGGAACAGGTGGTCAGTACCTACAAGGGGAGGTGTGGGAGAGAAGAGTTTCCCACTTATAGATACGTGAAGTGGGGCTAGGACTGGGATGGGGTCCACTGCGTTAAGATCCTCAGAGAAGAATTGAGGCTGAGCTCTGTTTTCAGTGGCCCACAGATGGTTAGACCAACCTGAGAGGGGAATTTGGATTCCATTTGAGAGAGGTTGTGAATTTTAAAGCATCTGCCCCTCTGAAAAAATTCTCCTTCTATTTGCCATGAAGGATAGGGCTGGATCCCATTATCTTAGTTTTTTAATATGTAATTTTAAACTGGCTGAATATGTCCAAATGCTAATAGGTAACATCTAATTTGTCACTGTGATAGATTACTAGGGCATGAACTCACCCTTCTGAGCACTGAGAAAGGGAAATAATCATCAACATTTATGTTATTTTTGTTTCTATTATGCATAGGTTATGTAATTACAAACAGTTCCAGGAAAACAAGCTAGACTGTCCCATCTGGGGATGAGGAGAGTGATGGGGAGCAGCTATAGTACAGATGAAGGCTCACTCACTGGCCTGCAGCTCACCTCCTGCTGTGGAGGTCTGGTTCCTAATAGACCACGGACTGGTACTGGTCCTGACCCACTGTGCTGGTATTGTGGACTCCTGCTTTAATCCCAAGAGAGCGACATTCTGTAAGACAAAACACCCTGCTTCCACCCAGTTTCTATACAAATAAATGGCATTAAATTTGGAAGAGGAACAGTCATTTAGTCTTAAAGGAGAACAATCAAGTGCAACATATGACTACATTCTCTCAATAAACTGTGAAAAGACATCTGCTTTTTGAGAATCAGGGAAATTTGTACATGGACTGGATATTAGATGTTAATTTTATTGGGAACAAAAGCATTTTTTTCACATCCTATCATTTTACCCCCATACTTATTATGTATATTTTGTGAAATGTTCATCCCCTCCCAAAAACATTTCAGGAAAAATGAATAAGGAGTAAAAGAGAGAATGAAATGAGGGTCAGTCTTTATTTAAAAGCAGATCTGCATAGCTGGTATGGATTGAATTGTGTCCACCCTTGACTCCCAATGTAATGGTATTAAGAAGTAGGGCCTTTGGGAGGTGCTCAAGTTGACATGGGGTTTTGATGGTGGTCCCTCATGATTGGATTATCCTCTTCCTCTTTTTCTCTCTTATTCTCCCTCTTCCTACTTTTCTTCCCCCACCACAAATAGGAACATAGTAAGAAGAAAAAGACCTGATGCAAGTCAAGAATGTCTTCACTGGGAACTCAATTGTCCACCACCTTGATGTTGCATAGTCTTCGGTCTATGGCAACCTGTTGGACTAAGAGGTTAGTTTTGTAGTTATTGATGGTAAATGAAGAAATATAGGGTTCATGACCCTCTTCTTTTTTCTATTTGTTATGTTTGAAATAGTTTTGCACTAAGAAGTTTATAGAATGAAGTTTCTGTCTTAGTGATACCCTGAGGGGCCCAAGATAGCAGATTCAGGCAGGTCCCCAATAAGTGAGTTGTTGGAGGACCACATGCTCCTTCCTCCAACTCTTCTGTTGTCATCTGAAAACCATCTCTCCCATACCTGACAACCTTACCTCCAACACTATCTGCATCTCCACTTCCTGCTAAGCTACTGAGTCATCTAGTTGGAGATCTTAATGATTCAGGACAAGGTCTGAAAGGAGAAAGAATGCATATATTTTTAGAAAGAATGATCTGGGCAGACCCCTCCTTGGTTTTCCCTTCTTTATTGCCATCTGCAGGTGAGGGATAGGGCGTAGGTAGAGAGGAAGCCACTAGTGAGACTGCATGGGTATTTGCAAGAGAAGAGAGGAGGAATTCGGAACCCAGCAACCAGGAGGTGGGCAGCTTGCACAGGACGCCGGAGAGAAGAAAGAAGCACTGGGAAAAGAATAGTGCCTACCTGAGGGCCAGACCTACCTGAGTCTTCCTGTTAAACTTGGAGGTCACGTCCTTCCTGCTTCAATTTCTGCTCCAGATATGGAGGGATAGAGCTGTACTCACTGTTGATGAGTCACAGGGAGAGGGACAGCCTTCCCCAGGAGCCCTTGGATTCCACTCTAACTGTGAGTATCATCCCAAGGCAGAGAGGAAATGGCAGGTCATTCAAAAGATGACCTACTTTAAATAGTATTTAAAATTCTACAAAATTTGTCTAAGAGTCCTGGCATATCTTGTTCCCAGAGTTTTTTAAGAGAGATGATTCATTGGCCTAATTTGGGTTCTGCTGTGGATTCTACAAGCTTCCCCACTGGCATCTTTTGACTTAAAACTACCTGATCTCATCCCACAGAACCCAAATGATGGTAAGTTCCAGGGGGCAAGGCCTCTAAGGTCCTAGGTGTCACAGCAGCTGTGTGCCAAGTGGTCTACCACTCCCAGTCCTAAGCCCAGGACCCATGAATATCACCAGACAGTTACAGCCCCCTGCCTGCCAGAGGCAGTCTCAGCATCCACAGCAACACCCACCTCTGAGTCACTTGTCCACTGATTGGCACTGAGCTTCAGTCTGGAACAAGTGCTCTGGAGCAAGTCCAGTCTCCCTCATCCAAGAGATGGGAAACTGAACCCTGGGGTGTATGACTCACCTTAAGGCTTCAGGTAACTTAGTGAAGACTTGAAACCCAGGAACTCTGTTTCCCAGGCTAGGAGACTTCCAGGAAGGGAAAGATGAGAGAAAACTCAACTGCATCCACTGCTGGGTGGCTCTCAGATGTCTGCAAGCACCAGAGTGGAAGTTCCTTTCCCTTTGCCCCTCCTGTCCCATTTCAATTTTATCAGCATACCTGCCTCCATGTAGCAGCAGGAAAGCAATATTCAGGGCTGTTTCTTCTGGGCTGGCAGTGGAAGGGTAGCCATTTATTTAACTTGGTTACCTTGGTCCTTAGCTTTGTAGTAGAGGCTGAAGTCAAGCAGGATGTTTCCTCTAGTTCGATTCTTCTTTCTCAAGATTGCTTGGCTATTCTAGGTTTTTTGTATTTCCATACAAATTGTAAAATTATTTGTTCTAGTTCTGTGAAAAATACCATTGGTAGCTTGATAGGGATTGCATTGAATGTATAGTTTGCTTTGGATACTATACTCATTTCCACTATATTGATTCTTCTGATCCATGAGCACAGTATATTTCTCCATCTATTAGTGTCCTCTTTGATTTCTTTCACCAGTGTATTATAGTTTTCTATATATAAGTCTTTTGTTTCTTTCAGTTCAGTTCAGTTCAGTTGGTCAGTTGTTTCCAAGTCTTTGCGACCCCATGAATCGCAGCACGCCAGGCCTCCCTTTCCATCACCAACTCCCAGAGTTCACTCAGACTCACATCCATCGAGTCTGTGATGCCATCCAGCCATCTCATCCTCTGTCGTCCCCTTCTCCTCCTGCCCCCAATCCCTCCCAGCATCAGAGTCCTTTCCAATAAGTCAACTCTTCGCATGAGGTGGCCAAAGTACTGGAGCTTCAGCTTTAGCATCATTCCTTCCAAAGTAATCCCAGGGCTGATCTCCTTCAGAATGGACTGGTTGGATCTCCTTGAAGTCCAAGAGACGCTCAAGAGTCTTCTCCAACACCACAGCTCAAAAGCATCAATTCTTCGGTGCTCAGCCTTCTTCACAGTCCAACTCTCACATCCATACATGACTGCAGGAAAAACCATAGCCTTGACTAGACGGACCTTAGTCGGCAAAGTAATCTCTCTCCTTTTGAATATACTATCTAGGTTGGTCATAACTTTCCTTCCAAGGAGTAAGTATCTTTTAATTTCATGGCTACAGTCACCATCTGCAGTGATTTTGGAGCCCAGAAAAATAAAGTCTGACACTCTTTCTACTGTTTCCCCATCTATTTCCCATGAAGTGATGGGACCAGATGCCATGATCTTCGTTTTCTGAATGTTGAGCTTTAGGCCAACTTTTCGCTCTCCTCTTTCACTTTCATCAAGAGGCTTTTTCGTTCCTCTTCACTTTCTGCCATAAGGGTGGTGTCATCTGCATATCTGAGGTTATTGATATTTCTCCCAGAAATCTTGATTCCAGCTTGTGTTTCTTCCAGTTCAGGGTTTCTCATGATGTACTCTGCATAGAAGTTAAATAAGCAGGGTGACAATATACAGCCTTGACGTACTCCTTTTCCTATTTGGAACCAGTCTGTTGTTCCATGTCCAGTTCTAACTGTTGCTTCCTGACCTGCGTACAGATTTCTCAAGAGGCAGGTTAGATGGTCTGGTATTCCCATCTCTTTCAGAATTTTCCACAGTTTATTGTGATC